>JBAMHV010000009.1:20691895-20710023 GCA_037177535.1 Pseudomugil gertrudae
CCCTGTGATGGACTGGTGACCTGTCCAGGGTGTACCCCGCCTCTCGCCCGATGTCAGCTGGGATTGGCTCCAGCCCCTCACGACCCCGTTCAGGGAATTAGCGGTATGCATAAATAGATGTTGTGTTGTGAATCAGTCTTAGTTTATGACATTTGCAAATCATTGAATGCGTTTAAATTCCACTTCTCTTCTGGCTTCTGAGCGAGACAGACATTTCTTTTCTTCCCTCCTGTTCCTTGTGTTCCTGCTCTGTCTGTGTGTGTTTTTCTCACTTAAGAGCGGCTCTTTGCACTTTTTCCTGATAAAATCACCAGGTTTTAGTGAGGGGGGAATGGGGACCTTGCACATCTGAGGAAGGAGAGCCCTGTGCCTTAGGATGATGCCTCGGAAAGATTATCTTATTAGCATTATGATGACTGGTTCCCACTGTTTGGAGTTATTAGCAGATTTCTGGTGAGTCTCAACTAGAAACTGCTGCGGTCCAACGCAGGAAGCATGACCAGTGTAACCGTGCTGAACACTCTGCTCTCTGAATGAGCTGAACCGTAAGCTGGATGTCTTTGATTGGCAGACTGGCTGGGTTCTTAAACTTGTCCGGGGGTATGTAACAACATAGAAAATTGCGGGCTCGGTGACTGGAAATTGACCACTATTCGGTTGTTTGGATTTGGTGAGAGATCAGCTAACAGACTCAGGGTCGACAAATAACGACCTAAAACCCAAACAGATGACTATTATCTAACCTGGCTCTCTGGCCTTGAAACTTCCCCGTAGAAGGAAAATGTGCTGACAGACACTTTGACCTGCCTCACTCATACTTATCTCACCGCATCTCTCATCACACTGGTTTTATCCTCTCTACATTGGCTACCTGTCAAATTTAAAATTGATTTTAAAACTTTTAGAGCTTTTAATGGACAGGCCCCTGAATATATCTCAGAAATGCTCATTCTTCTGGCCGCTCCCTCCGGTCCTCGGGCCAGAACCTTCTGAAGGTCCCTAAGACCAGGTATAAGACGCGAGGAGACCTGTCCTTTCAGGCTGTAGCTCCCAGACTGTGGAACGCCCTGAACTCGGTCTCTCAGAGAGGCTGTTGATTCTTTTAAAAAGCAGCTGAAGACACTTTTATTCAGACAAGCTTTTAGTTGACCCAGATGACGTTTCTAGTTTTTATTGTGTTTTATTAGTGCTTTGATTTTATTTAAATTGTTTCTATATTTGATTTTATTGCACTCTGTAAACCCTTCTGAGAAAGGTGCTATATAAATAAAATGTATGTAATGTGTTTCTGTGATTAATGTGTGTTATTTTTGAGGGTTTTTTTTTAAGCATTGCTGTATGGCCCCTCCACTGATGCAGAACAGGGATACTAAACTTTTTTTTCTCCTCTTAATACCCTTGTGTGTACTCTGATCCCCCCCACTTGTAATGGTGCGCCACCTAAAGCTGGCAGCACCTCAGAAGGTCATTACCTGTATCTGTATATATCTACTGTGTGCTTTGGTTTTGGCTGTACTGGAAACATGAATTTCTCTCCAGGAGATGAATAAAGTATTGATCTATCTATCTATCTGTTCACACTTTACACAAGGCTGTTTTCTTGTAAATGTATAACAGCACTGGATACAGGCCATAGGTGATAGATAATGGATGATCCTTCAATATCTGTCTGATAGTGTTTAATTTAAAACTCACACAATATGGCTAATTTAGAGAAACACGTTTTTACTACTATAAGTCCTAACAGATGACTTAGGCACAGACAGAAATAGGAAATGCAACTGAATTTCTAAATAAATAAATTAATCAAAAACCTAAAATTTCCCAAGAGGCTCTGCTGCAGCTGCATTATCTGTAACCGCAGTAACATTCAGAGTTTAGCAGGGCTTTCAACAGCTGACAAGAAATCTTTTTTAAATTAGGAACAAGATGCAATAAAGTGGAGAGAGGATGAAAGTCAACACATTTTGCTGGAAGGCATCTTTAAAGCAAGCTCAGTTTTACGGTTTCGTGGGCACTTTTAAATTGCAGCCAGACGGCGTCAAAATTTCATGTACTACTACATCTTCATCCCAAAGCTCATATATTGTACACTGACCAGTTCAACCATTTATTTATATATGTTTTTCTTATACAACCCCCCCCGATAAACACAAGGGTGAAGTTAATGGTGGGTTGGTTACGTGAGCCAGCAGGATACATGGACCGCACACTTGTATTTATTACTGAGGCTGAGGCATGATCGCCTTTTAGTCGTTATTTGGAAACCAGCATGTTTGGACGTGTCATATTTTGTTGTATCCATATCATGTGTCTGTTAGTTGGAGGTATAGTTGGCTTTATGAGCATGGCTGTGCTTTTATGGGTACAGAAAGTCAGCAGCAGGATGCAGTGTGAAGGTTTTACAGCTACAGCAGGACTCAGGCATCATCAGATGTCTCACATAAACATCCACGCTCACAACAGCTGTCTCTGGCCCTTAGGGATTTAGAGGTAGGGGTTCCTCCCATTTTAAAGTAAATCCTGATCTGTAACAGGATGCAGCACGCTAAACTGTAACCCTGTGGTGAACTGAAAAAATCAACACTAATTAGGACAGCAGACCAGAATTTCTTAATACAAATGTGAGAGTAAAACAGTCAGAAAAGATGCTTCAATAGGTTGTTGTATCAGTCTTAGCCTGCACACTGCTTCTGCATTTTTAACTCATTTTATTGTCATTCATATTATGTCAGTAGATAACTATGTTTCCACTGCTTCTAAGTCATTTTGATGGCACACTGACATCCATTATGCACATTCATGAAGCTGTTGTCACCTTGTATCGATCCAGGGCTAAAACTGCCCTTCACAATTATGTACTCCAGCCTAATGAGATGACATAATGACAGCTGTGTTTTGCTTCACAATATTGCACAAATGATTATCAGCACACTGGCTTATTTGACACACATCATGACTGATTCAGAGGACTTCATCAGAGGTGAGAAAGTTAGGGTTAGATGAGGCTTTTACTGGCTGGAGACTGTTGCTTTGTCTTTGTTAGGGAGAAAGAAGAGCTGAAATTTGGAACAGTTTAAGAAGGACTTTAAGGTAAAATGTGTATTTAGTAAGATTTAAATAATAGTAAAGATAAATATACAAGAAAAATATTGTGTAACTTTATTTTTTTATTCATGTCCTACTTTCTTTTCATACATGTTATGCAAAAAAATATATCTATGTGCAAAATACATTCCGGTTCATCTTTTCACAAAGTTCAAAAGCAATTTACAGTATGGTACAAGTCAACTTACGTAATACAAAGGTTAGACTATGTAAACATTGCCCTCACTGTCTTTCAATAAACTAAAAAACAGTTTTATTACATTTTGCATAAAAAAAGACACACATACACACAAACTAAAAATGTTTTGAGCGCTACTGACAAAAACCAACCAGGAATGGAATCATATTTAACACATATACTGTATGTAAACACCTAAATGATTACAAATGTAGTCATGCAATATCTTCAATTTCTCACAAAGTCAAGAAAAAAACATTAAAATAGAAAAAAAGAAGAAAAAAACACAGACCAGCTCCAGTACAGCAGTTCTCAGTCACGGAAATGTTGAACACACATGTTTTTCTAAACACAACATTCATTAGTACATTATAAAGTTACCTCTGCCTGCAGCTGTCATAATGACATGCTTCATAATCATACCTATAAGTCTGCAAAGGTAAGAGAGCAAAGAAAACAAGGATATTTGGGTTGACTCCCATTTCTGCATAAACCTTGATAGAAAAGGAGGAAAAACGACATCTTTTTACAATTAGAAGATAATCTCTCTTTTTATTGTCCGTGACCTTCTTTACCTCTCCTGCAGGGCTGTCTGCTGATTGCTCTGTTTACTGGCTCAACAAAGACTCTTTGTCTTTCTTGCACACTAATGAAATCATTGTGAACACTGCTTGTAGCACATTTCTTGCTGCAATGCAAGTTTCTGAAGCTGAATGTGCATCACTGTAAGTGTGTGTGTTCATAAAGATATGTTACAAAGTAGACTTCAGTCTCTCACAGTATTGGCTTTCTCTTGTTAGAACTTCTCCGGAGTTCTTTTCAGCATTCGCATTTATTCTAATAACATTTATAATGACAGAAAATGTCTTTGAAACAAAAAAAAAGTTTAAAACATCGAAACATGAGAACAAAGATGATAAAAATAGTTGTGTGCTCAGTTTTAGCATGAAATCTTTTTACACTGTTTTGTATATTAGCGAGGATGATGATGATGATGACATTTCCAACATGATTAGAAATTAGTAGACGAACTGAGCACCTCCATGTGGAATCATCTCTGTAATACCCCAGGCCACCATGTTCCCCCTCTGCTGGCAGCCCTGACCGCCACTCAAAGCCAGCAGTGAGATCTCCTCCTCCGACAGGACCGTGTCCCACATGTTCACCCCCGTCATCTTCCCAGCAAATGCCAGCTTGGGATCAAATCCTCCTTCAAACCCTGGCATGCCAGTCCCACTTGATGTCAGAGGGCAGCATCCATTTCTTTCCTGTCCAAGCTGGAGAGAACCTCCATCTGGTAAGACGTGCCCCTCGGCTACTCCCGGTATGGAGGTCACCTTCTCACCGCCTACCCACAGAGTCGCTAGGCCCTGATTGGAGGACCAAGCCCCACACAAGTGGATCCATTCTCCCAGGTTAACCACATCCTGCGCCTCCACCAGGTGAGCCTCGCCTCCAATGGTGAAAAGGGCTGAGGTTTGGGTGAGCAACAGCTGGATCTCATATGGGTTTTGTCGGTTTCCATAGGAGAACAGCACGGTTTTGTTAGACACGGTGGTCGGCTTCACCCACATGCAGACAGTGAAGGAGGACACGCTGAGGGAGTCATCTGGCAAAACAGCAGTGTAGATCCGCCGGGAGCGCATGGGGAAGAGGAGGGCCATCTCACAGCCTGGAAAAATGAAGAAAATGTGTCCTAGTCAGAATTCATATGCTCATAAGTTGGCTAACAGTTTATTTGAGTATTAACAAGACACTAAAACCACTGCCAGGTAGAAGAAAAATAACTTTTGCAACCACTGGAAAACTTAAAATGCTATAATATGTGGCATAATCCTCCTGAAATTACTGCTTTTTTTTAATAAATGCAGGTGGCAACCTGTCAAAGTTTAGTGTATGGTCAGATGATGAGGTCATGAATCATGAGAATCGTTTTTTTTTTCTTTCCCCTTCAGACTCACCAACCTCAGTGGGGTCATTTGGTTCTGTCTGACTTATTTAAACTGCTTTTTATCATTTCATTAATTTGCTTTTGCTATCTCTTGGCTGTTTCTTGTTTGGTTAGGATTTTGCTATGTAAAAAAACAAAAACCAGTATACTGCTGTAAGCCTTTCTGGGCAGGTCTGCCCATGTTTCATAATGCGGCACATATGCATTATGAGCTGCATTTCCAATAAGGAAAGTTCAGCGCTTTCTTTTTCTTTCTCCTGATCTCTCTGTTGTTCTTTCTCCACCTTCCTCTTGCCCTTTTTTCTCTCTCTTGCACTCTAGTTAGCAGACAAACCCCCAACTTCCTAAACCCAGTTATCCCAAATATTGACATTACATTTGTCTCAGCTTTCTGCCACTCTGAAAATTATAGCCAAAAGAGACCTTTTCGACAGGCTTGTGTGTGTGTGTGTGTGTTATCAAAGCAGTTTCCATCTGGTTCTACTTTCCTGGGGCACTTTAGTGTGGTTTTTGTGGCGACTGGCTAATGAGTATACCTCCTTCTGCTCTGTATGTAGGTTGGACGAACATTTCCGGACTTTAAAAGGTGTGGGCAGTGAATGGGATGAGTAATAGAACTTTTTCCTATCTTGATGGATGACTCCTCCAAAGGGGTTTAAACAGATGACCTCATACTTGTCTGCCAGCCTATCTTCTTCGATTTGACTGTAATCAACTGAAACTAATGATGTCAGTAATCAGAAAAAGAAGACAAAAAGCCTGGAGACAGTGGAAGGGATCAAAGAAAAACTATTAAGGGCAAACACAAGCTGCATGACTGGTTCAGAAGCTAGGCTTGATATAGTTCAGGGGGGTCTCATTTCTGAAGCATGACCTGAATGTGTCAGCACAGGAGCCGACATAAAAATGGAAGGTTGTGTGGGTGGTGTATGAACACAATGAAAAGGAAAGACCAGGTAAACCTAGACATATTCACAATAGGAAGGTGGGTGTCTCACCTGCAGGTAAGTATTTCTGCTTGAACGACTTAAGGGCTTCTGTCAGTTCAGTTCTGACCCCTTGAAGAGTTGCCAGCGCCCTCTCTAAAGTGGCATCTTGTGATGTGACTTCTTGCTCATGATGCCCGGGCGCTCCACCCACTGGGAGTTGAAACCCAGGCTTGGTCTTCATCCCTGTCCCAGAACCTGGAATGCCAAAGCAACTGTTCTCCAGCTTTGCGAGTTGGGATGCTTGTGTTCGTGTTATGGAAAGGAGCTGCTGGAGCATGGATTCCAGGTGGTTTGTATTCTCAACTGAATTCCCTGCAGCAGAGGTCAGATCTCTGAGTTTGAAGCGCTCCAGAGTCTCTCTTAGACGACCCTCCAGCTGCAAGGTCATCCGTCTTCCTGCTGTTTCCACTGCAGCCCCACAGGACCCACCATACTGAGCTACAAACCTGACAATGGACCAGTGCACAAGATTTATGGCTTTTTAGGTGAAGAGCTTTAATACTCTGCAATAAAGTTGCATTTTCTGGCACAATCCTACTAAAAAAATTACCGTAGATGTAATTGAAGTGTTTGAATGAAAATGAAATGAATTTTTAAACTTTTTCAATAAAAAAAAATCTTACAGGGCATTTTCCACAAATTGCTTCCCTGGCCTGTGAGCCATGGAAGGACTCCTAACATTGAAGTTATATTTTAAGCCACACTAATGATTGCACATAAAATGACCACAAAAGCTAAATGTATCTAAATTCTCAGTATTTTTAGATATCATGTCTGTTGTGGAAATGTTTGGCCTGGTTGCGCACCATTCATTGTTTCCAACTAACCTTAGCAGTTCACCACGTAGCGACCCCATCTCCACCCTCACAATATCATCCGCATACTGGAGCAGCATATTCTCCCTCATTTGGCTATTCTCCAGCATAGAGAAGATTTTGTCCCACCTGGTAAGGTCTGGGGAACTGCATGGCGCTGGACTTGGTGTGGCTGCAGAGGAATGAAGTTAGTTTGAGTTAAAAAAACAAAAAAAACCAGTTCATCCCCCACAAACTTCACTGAACACCTCCCCTGAGATTAAATAAGACAAAAGAGTTAACTATATCAATATTCACCAGATGGGATAGCAGATGTGACCTGACAGAGTTTATGCAGGATATATGCAAGTCTAACTTTATTCACATGTGCTGAGTAAAGAGCACTGCTCTTTCCAACATCTTCAAGGCCTTAAGGAAGATATGTTTAACATGCTGGAGAAGCAGAGTACAGTGAAGAGAGTAGTTATATGGACACCAGGTAGAATGAGGACACAAAAGAGGATGTCAGGTTCCTGTGTTTCCTGTGAGATGATCAGATTCCGTGCTGATAATCGGGAGAGGAACAGAAGGAAAAGAGGAGGACCTGCTGAGAGTCAGTAGAAAGATTACAGGAGTAGTGAGGAAAACAGGAAAGTGGTGGGGGAACAAAGCCGGAGGGGCTTAAGCATATTCAGAAGAATATATATCACACACGCTGTTATGGTTAACATTTTAGCTTTTCAAACGCTGTTTATATCTGCCAAAGGATCCCCGTAGGGGATTGTTGCAGGACTGTACCGTTTGTTTTGTCTCTTCAGTGTCCCCTTTGTTAAAAGTAAGCTAGAGGGTTTACGGGCTCTGCTACTTCTGCTTTACCAATTCAGATATGCAAGCAGTAATTTACTGTCTGAATATCATGATGAAGAAAGCCACTAAAGATTACTTAACCAATGTGACATGTTTGCCTCTAATAGAGACATGGTGAGAAAATGCTTAATGTCATTTCTCAGCTTGTCATTAGTTGAAAATTAGCACTGTCGGGACCTCTCTTATGTCCCCCATTAATCCAGAGATTCTGAGGTTTGCTCAGGTCAGAGGCTGTGACCCGTGCCTCCCTTTGACCTCTCCTCTTCCTCACACACACCTGTAAACAAACTGCGCTCAGCTCACGTGATTTCACCTTTTCTCCATCCTCCATCAAACTCCTTATGAAATGTGTTTCCTTTGCTCTGACTCCTCTCCTCTGCTCTAATCTGTGCATATTTTACTATTTAGTCATTTCTCTGCGCTGCCCTGGTTTTTGCCTTCTTTTACATCACGTTACATGCAGGCAGCATGCCCAGTTTCCTGCCCAGTTAACTGCTGCTGCTGCAGATACGCCTCCCGCAGGGTTTAAAACAACAAACAAATGCAAAAATGCTAGTTGTGAGAGACCTGGAGGAAACGCACACATACTCTGTCTTTTTTCACAGTCCCACTTTTTGCTTTTTTAATGTAAAACTTCACATGTATGCATGCAAAAGTAGCTCTAATGCTTTACAAAGCATTGTTTGCTGCAGTTGTTTATATCATCAACATAATTCAACATAATTTGTGTCTTTTCTGTCAGGAAATTGAAAATGGCTTCTGCTTTTGTCTCTCAAAATATCATTTAATGCTGCTCATCTCATATATTGACTCTAACAGTCTGTAAATAAACCTTTTCTGTTTTAGTTTTTACTCATTTGTTGGGGATTTACATCTTCACTGTGTTTAAAGAGAGTGAGTGTCCCAATCTCACCTCACTCCATAGCAACTCCCCCATTTAATGCTCTGTGTTGAATTAAACTGCAGAAGTGCCTGATAATCATAATCAGTTAACATTCCAACACATGTAAAGATAGCACTTACGTTCAGGTGTTTCTTCGTCTGTGATTACGTTGAAGTAGGAATCGTCGTAGTCGACCTCAATATTATCGTCGTAGGCGAGAGCTAGACATACACACACCAGCAGTAGGCACACCGCCTGGGGGAGCTTCTGCCAAACCATGCTGCTGCCGTCTGAGAGCGCGTCAGAGAAGAAATGTTATGTGTAAAGGTGATGGAGTGCGTCTGCTCAGCTACCTGCTTGTATGTTTGTGAATGAAAGTTAAGTCAGGTTGTCTCTATCTATGTGTGTTTCTATGCCTCTGATGCTCTTCTCTGTCCGTCTTACTTTCTACAGACTTGCAGGTCTGCATCTCTTCTTTTTCAACCCCTCATGCTCTCATACTGTATTTGTCCCTCCTCCTGCCTTAATCACTCTCCACCTACTTCTCTTTCTCTTTGGGTAATACTCTTTCGCTAAATGCTGAGCAATCCTTTGGCAGGAAGCCCAGGGGTATTGAGATGCTTACACATCTGGATTTCTGCACAATTTAGAAATAAAACATTCATTTCAATATATTTATTAACTAACTCCTACACAAGGACCTTGTCCTAACCATATCTTTTCCTATACTCAAAAGAAACTGTTTTTTTTACAACTTATTCACAATTTTGCTGCAGTTACCAACCATAGCACCAACTGAGAGATGTGATTTAGTTTCATTGCCAAAACTACGTTACAAGTAAAGAAAATCAGCTGACAGACTTTCAAAAATAGTTTAGCTCCTTTATTTCAGGTAAACCGCATGGAGCACTTATCCAACACAGCACACTGGTGTGTGGATGCTGAACCTAGTGGACAGTTAATGTTTGAAATGAGAGCTAAAGGTTTTTAACCCTCAAATGCCTTCAAGAATAAGTTCTGTTCCAGCTGTAAAAATGAAACAAAATGGCAAACATTAACAGTCAACAATGGTTACTATAGCAGCATCTATTATTCTAGTCATCACACCTAAACCCTGCCAAAAGCTGCAAGGACCACATGCTGGCTGATCTAAAACAACTGCTTGCAACAAACAGTGGGAGCGATCTTCCAAATCTTGCAGGAATCTTTTTGCTTTGCAAGGATAAAAATCACAAAACCCTTTGGCACACAGTAGATCACAACTGGACCAGGAAGGATACTTAGAGAATAAGATGCTTTTTCTGGTTCCATTTCTCTCTACTTGTTCATTTCTGTGATACATTTTCCTGAAATTTGTAACGACTGAAACGTTTCAAATCGAAGCGCATCAAATGTTAAATCTGTGATCCAGGAAAAACACATAGATTTACAAAAAATGTACACTTTGCTGATGGCTTTGTGATGCTACCACAATCTCTAATAAGTCCTCAAATTACATTATTTACTTTGATGGGTGTAATATTACAACTATAACAAGAACAATATGGAGTGCAGTAAAAAAAATAGTCCTCACTGCTTCTGCTTATTATTGCCTTTGATCTCCTGACATCTGAATCTAATTCTTATAATGAGTTTAACCTGAATATTCTGTAACCTTTACACTCACAGATTAATACATTAAACAAACAGGGAATGTCCACCGAGGAAATAAAGAAATGTATGAGTTTCTCTAAATTTCCATCCTTGGGCAAACATTTGGCAGTCTTCAGCAAAAAAAAACAGTAAAAGCGATGCCTCAGCCTGTGAGTCACTAAGTCATGCGTCGTTGGAGGTAGCCTGCATGTCGTAATCTGATATAACTGCGACTCACAGAGAGAAAGAAAAAGAGGGAATGGGATGGAGGGAAGCAGCTGAAAACATTCGTTTGAGTTTTTTTTCCCCGTGCAGAGATGCCATTTGTGTGTGGGTTTATGTGAAGGACTGGAAAGAGACATAATGGTTTTGTAAATGGATTCATTGTTTTCCTGCTTCACTGTTGATTTGTCTGCATTAATGTATGTGTGTGTGTACGTGTGTATGATGTGAGGGGGTAACTGTCTCTGAGCTTTCAGTGGGCTGAAAATGCCGTGTTGTGGGATTTTAGGATATTCCCACTGTCATCCTGCTCTCCTTTCCTTTATTTTTCTGTTTTGGACTTTTACCCACTGAGAAAAGGAGAGTCCATGCAAACACTTGTTTGCTTGTTATCTGCCTGAAGAAGCCTATTCATTCACACAGCTGCACAGACAGGCTGAGGGTGTTGGGTGGGACAACATGGAAACATAACAGCTCTGTTCCAAGTTCAAAACATTTTCATGGAGAAGCATCTTTAAACAAAGTGTGAAATTTAACACTCATTTGAACAGTTAATTCCAGCCCTGCTGTCTCTCTGCAACATCTATGAAAATACTGGAAAAAGGAAACACAAAAAGCCTCAGATATGACGTTCAACTTGAGAATCTTAAAAGTATTTTTTTCTTTTTTTTTAATTTAGCAATCTATTTTTATTTGGTTTATTTACAGCTTAAAACTGCTGTTTCCAAAATGTCATGTAATATAGTTTTTTTTGTTTATTGAATTTGGGCTCCTGGATGGACTGGCGACCTGTCCAGGGTGTACCCCGCCTCTCGCCCGTTGACAGCTGGGTGTACCCCCCCTCTCTCTCTCTCTCTCTGGGATCATGCAGTAGAAAATGGATGGATGAATTTGGACTTTGGATTATTAGCGGGATTATTGAACCTGAGCAGATTCTTGCATCGTGGTGTTTCTTAATGACGTCTCATTTGGCATCAGTTTTGCATCCTGACTTTTTTCTTCTGCAAGTAAAAGACAGGCCATGTTAATGCTTGTCTTATCTCTTGCACTGCCACTTTCTTCCTTCACGTTTCCTGCTGGATTTCTTTCCCAAATCAGCCTTTGTGCTATAATGTTGATATCCAGTTGCTTATGATGCCTTCCCACAAAGCAAAATGCAGCCACATAATCTGAAACACAATGTTGTGAGGTTAGGTTCCTCAGCATCAGGATGCTGCAGAGCGAGGCTTTTAGGCTGTAAAATGTTTTGGTTTATGTTAGTAAATTGATCCAGATCAGAACTAAAATACATTCTTTTTACATAGCAATCATTTATGATTACGATCATGCACGTAATTGCTCTCATGACCGCTACAGGTTGCATATTCTTTGAGCATAATTTGCTACAATTACATATTTTTGGGGAATTAATCATTTGAAATGAAATAATCCAGAACTAAAGCATTGTCCTTTAAGTTTACATGAAAATGGTCATTCTGGAGGCCCTGTGATGGACTGGCGACTGGTCCAGGGTGTACCCCACCTCTCGCATGGTTTGGTTATAGGGCTAACTGATTAGACAAAGGCAGTTATACATTAATTTTTCATAATAATTTATTTATTCTTTTGTCATAAGATACATTTCCCAGTTTTCGTTTGTACTTTATAACCAAACCACACTTGAGAGTATGAACCTGCAAACAAGAGAGGGCTTAAAATATAAGAAGAAATGTGATGAAAGCCTTTTAGTTAATTCCAGATGGAGCCCTGCAGATCACATGGCAATATTTTTATGATCCTATAATAATACTTTATGTAACATAAAAAATACTGTATCTGCCACACATACGCTGGAAAAACACATTCATATAATATTATCTAGAAGAAGCTTCAGCTAGATGTGCAGTTACCTGAACTTAAAGCTGTAACACCTCATGGGAGCGGTTGAACACTAGGCAGGCAGATGGTATGTGCCAAAAGACAGAGAAGAAATGTGCCCATATGTAATACATTTGATGCATGTGTTTCTGTTGTAAATATTTACTTTTTTGCCTCATGGCTGCCACCTGAACGGTGAATTAATCCAGCTGGAAACACAGAAACGGAGCAGAAATCACCTCAGCATGTGTGCATGTACAGTATGCACATTCACATATGTGGTTTTCTTTTTTTTAGATGGGCAAATACAAGTTAGTTTTACTTATTCATATTTTTATTCATTAGAAAGTGAATAGAAGTAAATATGTAGGACAGAAAGAAGTGTCTGTTAATGCTGAGACTAATCGCCTGATTTGTTCATGCATGGTTTCAAGACACAACATTGCTTTAAGATAAGCTGCCCAACATGGAAGCTGTAATGACCACATCATCAGCTGCACATAATTAGGTGCTGACTCAGCAGAAGGAAAATTGCAAACAGAAATGATACACAATAGACAAGTCCCAGCAGACAGCATGTGATGGTGTAGGTGGAAGAGGTGAATAGTCACTGTGTTTAAAGTTTAAGGCTTAATATCATTTTAGGAACTACTGGTACAGCATATCTCTTGGTGCACACTTTATGATCATGATATTTTTTAGATACCCTTACAGGTCTGTCTTCACCCTCTGCTAACTGAAAGCCTTCCAGATCAACAAGGCGGCCATGTTTCTTATGGGTTGGAAGATCTTAAAGCATTTTTGGTCCATTGTGGGGGGGATGGATTCTCTCATCCAACAAAAACGCACAGGATCTCACAGAAATGAGCTATAGGGAGAGATTCATCATCTGGCTCTTGCAGTTGGATTTTGATGGTCCCCCCCTTCCTCACCCACCTGTTATTCATAGGTTATTCAAGCTGCATGATATACGGCTCTGAGGACATGTATACATTGCATGAGCAGTGGAAGCTACAGAAAACATGTTCAAGCCATAAAGCTCTCCAAAAACCAGTCCCCTCGGGACATTGCTTATGCTGATTTGTGCAGTTTGGTCTTGCAGGAACCTCCCTGACGCAAGAGTTCAGTTCAAGGTCCTTTCGGCACATTATGCACATTGTTAGATATGAATAATGTGTTTGCATCTTTGTCCAGTGCAGAGTCACCTGTAAGACAATCATTTTTCATTCAGGCGTCACTGCTATTTTCCAAATTTTCTTTTAAAAAATAATTTTTTCAGGCACAACTTTTATGTCTTGAGTAAAACATCTCATGTTATAAAGTTTCTTAGTCATACACTTAGTCATAAACATTTGGCCATGTACTAAATATTACGTAGATACTACAGTACATTTTAGAGATAAATAAGTCATGGTGGTTTTGGTGTTTGTGAGAATGAAGTGGAGAATATGCAGATGTGCAAACAGTAGCTTGTGAGGTTATAAAGGAGTCCAAACAGGGTCTCATGGTGCAGTTTAAAGAGATTCAGTCCATGCAAAATGTGTGTGTGTGTGTGTGTTAGGGTTCAGTAGAAGCACTCTGACGGTTTCTCTCTACATTTCTGTGCAGACTCTTATCTCACTGTGCCTTTTAGTATATCTCCAACTTTGACTTTATGATGTTAAACAGCTCTCCTATACACAGACTGCAGTAGCCTATCGGTGATCTGTGTTAATGATCACTCGCATACTGATCTGGCTCTGCTCATCTGCATCACTTGTTCCATCGTAAATTTAATAAAACATTGCTGGAATAAATCCCCAGACTTATTTCATATAACCTATATTTGCTAATCTTACAACACTAACACGTGAAGTGTCCAGTATTTGTCATGGTCTGTTCCTTTTTTAAAGGATACCAGCATCATTGTATGAAATCCTGAAACGTCAGCAAGAATCAAGCTGTCATTTGAAAACAAAAGTTTTTGTTCAGCACAGTGAATCATTAAAATATGATTTAAATGTCAGTTGCTGGCTGTTGGGCAATGGTGTGGGTTTAACTGGGCTACGTGCGGATTTGCACATGACTTATTGTTCTGTCTCAAAATTCATCTGACTTATCTTTTCATTTCCGTTTTTTTACAAACCACTAACACATCGGGAAAAAGTTATTTCTAAACATACAGGACATTGTCATTGCTGGGCATTTAGTGTGTGTTTTGTTAGCATGAATAACAGTCACTGCAATGTTTCAGCTACACCACAGAAACGCAGCAGTTAAGAGTTACCACAGCTAGCTAGTAAAACAGTAGTTAATTTAATTGTAAATTCAGTGACACAGATTGCAACAGTAATGGACTAACTAGTCTCCAGTCCATCACAGGGCCAAAAGCAGAAACAGTCAGTGTAATTTCATACATTATGACAGTTCCTCAGAAATCAAACTAATCGTGGTGAAAGAGTCCTGTTGTATACAGATATATATAAATGTATATAAATGTGTGAGAAGGAAGCAGTGAGCAGCTTATCAAGCCAATACTGGTAGATAAAAACTGCACTGACAGGGAAAGTGAGTGAAAACACTTATTTTCTTATATGCTTGTGCAGAAAATAAATGTTTATCTTCATCCCTCCCTGTTTTGCAGGCAACCACATGTTGTTACGAGTGCTGCCCTCAGTCTACCCCAAACAGCCGGACACAATCCACCATCACCTAGGCAACCTTATTGCAATGATGTCACAGCTGGAATCACCGGAGCAACAGCATCTGATCCGACTCATTCAGATGGTTGCAGAGCATCATCCGCTTGTGAGTGACAGTTGTTTAGTTTTTCTGTTTTTTGTTAACATCCCTTTGGATCCTGCATATTTTATAAGTTGCTGTGAACGTACCACATACCAGCATCCACTGCGTAGGGTGATAAAAAACTTCAATCAGTTTCAGTCAGAGAAAAACTTCTACCATCTGGAGTTACTCTAATCTACACCCCCACACACATTCACAAAATATGTGTGCCTTAAATTGGAGTTATGTTCATCATTAGCTAAATGCTTTGCGTTCCACTTACTGGAAGCAACGCAGTATTGAAAAGCTTTTAAACAGCAGAGCTGTAAAATACTTTTAACTCTCCTTTACCCTCTGTGAAACTTTTCCTGTCAATGTTACTATAATTACTGAGAACAACTGACTCAGTCGTGGATATTGTTAGTCTGGTCCAGTGCAGTTCGGTGCATCCAATGTGAGCGGTGCAGATAATTTATTCATTCACTCAGTTTGTCTTACAGTTCAGTTTTTGTTTGTTATTCATCACCAGACTCCTCACTTCAGTCACCTCCAACCTTCATTCAAGACATCAAGCTTTGTTTTTGGTCACGTTATTTAATTACCGAACAATTCTGTTGTTTTGTTCTGCTCTGGTGTGTTTTCTCCTAATCCATGTAGATGCTGAGCTCTCATGTGTCCACACTAATCAGCTACCTGAGCGACAAATCCCTGACAGACGCTGTGTTGGGTGCTCTTGTGGACGTGTCACAGGCCAGCCCATCATCTTTTGTCGGCTTCCTGCCAGTGCTAAGGGTGGTGGGACAGCAGTCTACAGCGTTTCTGGGTCATGTGGCCAAAATCCATGGTACTGTAGGCATCATCAGTGAGGTAAAATGATGTATTTACATTTTTGCAGCAATTATTAGCAATTTTATTACCCCCTGCCTTGTCTGTGGAAAGATAAAGGATTGTTCTATTATAACTACAGCTACAAAACAGCACCAAATACTTAAAGAAATTAATCTAATGAATCGAATAACAGAGAAGAAGAAAACTGAGTTTGAGTTTGAACAATTATACAAATGTACAAGTGAAGTCAGTTCATATTTGGAGCATCTGAGAAGTCTCGTGAAAGCTGACAACAAGAAGTGTGTGTGCACTAATTAAAGACCTCATATGTATAATAGGCAAAGGGTTTTCTGACACCACGGATAGAGTAAAACAACCATCACACACACACATGCGCGAACACACAACAGTGATTATTTTAATGAGTGGAGAAGATTGGGCTGCACACTCATATGACTTGCTCTCTGTTGTTCTGCCAAGTGAAAAACACACTCTCTCACACCAGACGGGCTGGGCAGATCCGGCGGTTTTAATCACTCGCTAACACCTACATCAGTGTTGTGTGGAAGTGTCTATCCTAAACGAAACATGCTGACTCCACAAAGGGCACTGATGGACCAGATTGCTGTCCTGGTAGGAAGGAGAGCTGATAGAATGGTGAATGAGCTGTATTTAAAGCTGCAGCAAATGTAGCACAATTTAATGGACCATTAACTTCATGAGAGGTACTTTCTATACATGTGAGAACAAATGAAGAGTAAACTATATTTAGCTCAAAACAAGGAACGTTGCATACAGAATGTAATAGATAGCTTCTCTGTGCTTATTGTTTCTATTCAATTATATTTACACTAATTTGATGCATTCGCAATGGCTCAAAATATCACATCATATATATTGTGACAACTCCTGTTACATTTAAGGATGTTTTGCTGAAGATTTTTAAAACCAAAATTTGTGTTAGAAGGAGACAACCTTTTTTGCTAACCCGTGTGGTAAACACTTGGCTGCTCTTTGCCACTGTTAGCTTTTCTCTTTGGAAAGGAAAAAAGATGTTTCAGCCAATACTTGACTGTAACTGGAGACCACAGCTAAAACGCTTGGCTGCATGTTAATTAACAAAGAAAAGCAGCAAAGTGAGCATTGTTGCTGGCTGATTGCTCTGAGTGGGATGTTGTGATTATTACAAATATAACTAAACTGAATTGAGTCCTCAGTTTTACATGCTACATTCCTCTATCATTTAGACAATATTACATTTGTATGCACATCAATACTGCAGTATTATCCTGGTTAAAGTGTATTTTTCTGTATGTGACACTACCATGTAAATAGCCATTACTAATTACCTTAACCCTGTTTATAATGGTTACCATAACAACAATCACTATGCCCATGGTACCCCATTAGGTAGATATTTACCCATCATATTTGCATTCACTTCTATTTCATATTATTCTTTAAATGATAATCTTTTCTGTTAAAAATGCTTTTTTACTCTAATGTGTAAGCAGGAATATATAATATCTGATTTTTTTAGATTTGTGTCAGTTGATGTTACTGCTGTGCTTATGCATGATCTTCTTTGTCTTTAGGACTCAGTAGTGTGTAAGTTATAAGAATAAGCAAATATCAGATTTAATTATTTACTTTTGCATCAGCTGTGCTGTAAATTCAGCTTCAGGCATGTTAACATAGCTATTATTCTGTGCACTTTATCTTTTAAGTATTAGCATTAGGAACTCTTATTTATTAATTCATTCATCCATTATCTGTCCAGCTCATTTTAATGAAGGGTCATGGGTAGGGTGGCTTATGCCAACAATCATTGAGCAAGAGGCGGGGTACAGACAGGTCAACAAACCATCCATCCATTTTCTACCGCTTTTTCCTGAATGGGGTCATGGGAGGGGGGGGCTGGAGCCAATCCCAGCTGTCAACGGGCGAGAGGCAGGTCGCCAGTCTATCACAGGGCCAAGACACACAGACAAACAACCATGCACACACACACTCACTCCTATGGACAATTTAGAGTCTCCAATCAGCCTATCCCCAA
>JBAMHV010000009.1:20710882-20727210 GCA_037177535.1 Pseudomugil gertrudae
ACTGTGGGAGGAAGCCGGAGAACCCGGAGAGAACCCACGCTAACACGGGGAGAACATGCAAACTCCACACAGAAAGACCAACTGCGCCACCGTGCAGCCGAATTGGTCAACCGAATGCAAATGGTTTCTTTTTCATGTTTTGAAGATGTTGCACCTCTTATAAAAAGAAAGAAAAACTGGAAGCTTCAGATCAACCTGAACAAACCTTTCAGAAGAGTAGAAGCCCACTTGCTTTCCATTTATCGCCTGGTCCTGTGCATTTAACCGATCCCAGTACGCTTACGTCACAGAGGAGTCCCCTCACTCTTGGAATTACACTGAATTAGAAGTTAAAAATAGTCCTCCTCTGTGCTAATGGGTGAGAGTGAGAATAACAGACTAGTGAGGGCTCCTTCTTCTCTCTCGGGTCCGTTTAAGGCAATTTAACAACAATTAGGGAAAATTACTAACTGGGGAAATATAGCTGCCTCTACAAGTGTTGGCTTTCCACACAGACATGATCAGGCATGTACAGAGGTTGATAAACATGGAAATACACACACACACACACACACACACACACACCCACACACACAGAAACCGTGGAGCTGAAAAACATAATAAAGTCTTATGTTACTCCATGGCAACGTTTGTGCCAAAATCTGCTTCCTCCTCAATCTTCATGTCAAAAAACCTGCCAACCTAACTGCAGCTTACACACACACACACACACACACACACGCACACACACAGACCTCAGTGTCCTGTCTTTCTTCACATTGGAACCATTTAGAAAATAACCCTTGTTGTCGGGAAAATGCCCCTGCAGAGGCCTCCTGGTGACGGCAGTGGAGAATGCCTCCTGTGAGTTTGTGATGATGCATGATGCCCCGCCCCTTCTGCGTACACATGCATGCCTCTGTACACACACACACATACACATTTCTTCACACTGCGATGCGTTTGTGTTTGATTTCCCAACTCTTTTCCTGGCTCGCTTTACCTTCCAGAGGGAGCTATTCTATATTATGTATCTGGACTTTTTGCTTGTTAGATCAGAATAAATGACGAGTGAAATGAACAGAATACTCTGTAGACAAAGTTCAGTCCAACAATCTGAGTTAATCAGTACATGTGATATTCTATAATAATAATGATTCTTCTGAGATGTTGAACTTGTCATGGTGGATCACCTGTGTGGTCTTTTTTTATTTTTCAGTAACTATTGTTCTGTTGTAACTGTTTAAAAGGGAATCCAGCCCATAATAATTTATTTATACCACAAAAATGTTTATTTTATATTGATCTCAGAATTAGGGTATGCTGTAGGAATGCCAAGACAGATCTTTAGTGTTAGATTAAACTCCCAATCAAGTAAATCTATTGTTGATTTGTTATTCTTGGCTCACTGAAAAACCACTTTAATTTAGATTCAGCTGCAACAGCTGTTTTTAATTAAAGTTATACAACATACAGGTAGGAAGAATATAAATTCAGACGTGTATTTTCCAAATCTGTTTTTAAACCATTGTAGTTTTATTTAGATGTCATCACATATATTTTTGTTAAAGGAAAAATAAAGTCATCAATATCCTTCAATTTATGTATAAGACCTCAAACTACACAGTAGCAGTTTTATTATTAATATTTTTGTTTTAAATGTGCAGTAGAGTAAAAAAATTTGTGCTTTGTCACATGGTGATTGTATTAATTTAACATTAAATAATATTTTGTATTACATTGGCTTAAAAACTTTATGCATGCTTTGTACTTTATATGATTTAATGGTGACATTAAATTAAATATACATTAATCTGTTTTAATAAATATGCTAGCTGAATAAGTAAATAAAACATTAAAAAATGAGTAATTAGTGAATAATTGTAACTATTAATGAAGTGGGAGGCTGGATTTTAAGTTGGGAATCATTATTAATAGGCATGCTTTTATTTACCCCTCTGCTAACTTTAGTACTGAATCTGTTTAATGATGTATAATGTGTCAGTATATGACTCTCAGAGGCAAAGAAGATATATGTATATATAAATAACTTTGAGCTGTACTGAGATTTATAGCTGTTAATATCATCAAATATTTGGTTTGAACTTTTTGCAAAACTTCCCAAAAAATAATGTAACTGCGGGGATTTTGTCAGAGTGTAAATTTGTACCGCTTGACATGAAATTTGGCCTTTGCTGCTCTGACGTGCTTTCCAGGCAATCACAAGAACTTATAATAAAATACACTCTTACGGCTTTTCTTAGAGAAGCTAAACTTGGTTTTTATTTTATTTTTGATAAGAAGATTTTTTTACACAATATACTCATTTTATATTTTAAAAAATGTGTTTTCGTTTGCACATATATATGAGTCATTTTAGTTGTTTGAAACTGCGAATGCTAACTAGCTTGCTTTTCGTTGCATAGCAACAACGCCATCTCTTGCAGCATGTGCACAGCAAATCTTATAAACAAAACAAACAGCAAGATCACCAAAAGGAAAGCTGGGATTTAAGTGGGAATAAAGTAATTTACCTGAGATGCAGCCATTTACTGAAACAAAAACAGTGAACACACTGGAAGACGCTCGTTTCCTCTGGAGAGTCCTGCAAAAAGCTGAGAAGTGCGCAATGTCGAGTGCACGTGGAGAGGGAGTGTTTCTCACTGGAAAACACAGCTGTGGGCAGAGCTTACAGTTCAAACTAAGCTGTTTCCCTAAATCATAGTTCAAGATTGTGCAGATTCAGGTATAGCTTGAGTTGTGATGATCAAGCTAAATGTTATATGACAGCCATCACTTTTAATTGTTACTGTAAAATGTCCCACATGGAGAATGTAAAACAAATTCTTGAGTTGCAAAACTGGATGGTTTTGTAGTAAAAAAGTAAACTATTACTGTTGTGGAGGCAACACACACTTTGTGAGGTCTTTGTAAGTGCTGCCTGAGCTTTAGTCAAGCTCATGATTCATTTTTGTGTTAAGCTCCTAAATATTTTCCTGGCATGTTATCAAAGTGGAAGGTCAACTTTTTTCTTGTAGTTTTAGAATCAACATATACATTTAGTTTCCTACAGAGTGCTTGTGAAATATGCCAAATGAACTGTGCAGTAAGTGCATTCTTCTCTCCTCATTACAAGGTGTGCTTGAGAGCCGTAAGCTGAGTTTGTCTTTGTTTGACCGGCTGTCTCTCCATCAATCAGTCAGTGTGTCTCAATGAGAGAAAATTCTTTAATGTTCCCTTTTATAAGCAGTATGACTTTTTACAAGACTGAAGTTGAAAAAAGTCAATTCCAGCTTTTGTTTTTGTCCACACATGGAGATATTTGTCTCCATCTATGTAATGAAACTCTACCAAAGAGCTGTTGTTGAATTATCTGCAGGGATTTTTCTGTTTACTGGTTTATGGGCTGAATATAAAATGGATGACTACAAAACTTTGCTAAACCTTTAAAATGATGCTAAAGTTAATGTTGCATTCACTGGATTATTTTGATTGCAGAGTCATGAACCATCCAAGTAAAATAGAGTTTGAAAAGATGTGTCCCTCGTGGAGGATTTATTATGTACTGGATAGAAAAGCAAAATGGGAATGATGAAATGTGGGCATTATTCCAGTCTAATGTGAGGAAAATACTAAAGTTTGTATTTTCTGTGTGGGATAACAATAACTACTTGTGTTTGTATTCATTATTGTTCAACATGACCTAGGAAGCAAAAGAGCTTAACCTTTCCTCCATCATCATCATCCACACGTACCTGCCTGCAAATGGAAAACTGTGTATCAAACTGGATAAAAATAATTTTCTCCTTGCCAGATCTTTTCTTAACACAACACTGACCCCATTCTCAAGGCATTTACAAGCCCACACATTTAGAAATAACCATTTAGCAACACATTTTTATATGATAAGACACCTCTTATACATCCAGCTCATCGATAATTTTCTAAAAATCTATTGTACTCACAGGAAAACTGAGTTGGTCCTGTGTGGATGTAGCCTCAGTATGTTCAATGTATCCAATCAGATTTGTCTATCTTGGCACTTGGACTAATATTTCCTAAATTTGGTCTGAAGGACTTAATTTGATACATTCTTTCATGTATATAGATTTTAAATAAAGTTTTGTTAGACATGAAACTTTCATGATGGTACACTTTCTTTGAAAACCACGGTGAAATGTTCTCAGTCTCCCACACATTGTTGTCTTTCTGCAGGCTCACGCTCACAGCTCATTAGTCTACCTGGTGTCCCTTCTGGGCAGCATGGAGCACAGCTTCCACCACACCCTGCTGCTGGAAATCAGAGCTCTGACTGACCGTTACCCGGCTTTACTGGGAGGTTGTGGAAAAGACATCTACAGGATGAGCAACTCTTTCACTGCTATAGCCAGACTGCTGGGAAGACGACTAGAGGACAAAACAGCCACTCACAGCAGGTTGGGAAAGGCGTCACAAGCCTTGGTTGGCAATGATACATATAAAATTTGATCTTATGCGATTCCCCTCAAGGCAAAGTCATTGTTTCTACATCAGGCTGTTCAGACATATATCTCTGTTTTCACATTGCCTCTACTGGACAATGTAACCATTGTTGTGTAGTTTAGTGTCCTGATAGTAGGATTTCCCTGTAAGAGCCCCAACTAGGTGCAAAAATATGTCTTTATTTTTATTTTATTGTTTAAACTTAAATAAATATGACAAACATAAAAGCTACAACAATGATGAATCAATGCAAACGCATTCATGAACAGAGCAGTGATTTGTTGTTTTTTCATATAAATTTTCTTATATTTTTATTAATAACACGTTACTGCAAAGTTATTTTAACCCCACTTTATATACTATAATATTGTATATATTTTTAAATGCTTTATTAATGCTTAACATTTAAAGTCATTCAACCTCAGGTGTGTGTATATAACTAAAGATCAACTAAAACTAAAGCTCTAAAGTAACTAAAGTGCCATAAATAAGTCATTAAGATGTGTTTTAATGCAAGGTAACTCAGGACACAGTCATTTTGAATGACTGGCAGCTCTAATGTTTTATTATTCTCCCTGGCTGGGTTGGATGATGCCTGCAGAAAAACGGTCAAGCTTTTGTTTGTACAAGCTCAGAAATCAAAAATTATGGAAATACAATCCTGACGTTATGTCCTATTATTTATAATGCTTTAATCCTTTGAGATATTAGGCCTCTGCTGGAAAATTAAATTCACATGATGACAGAATTTTTTTTATTCTTTTGGAGTCGTGGTGAAGGTAGCATTAAAAACTGTTCTTAATCTTTGTCACATCATAAATATCTCTGCAAAAGCCCACCCTGATAAGCAAATAGAACAATGTGGGGGACCTCATGCTTTAAAAGGTTAAACATTTAAATCTATCTAAGATTAAATTGCAGCACTAAATTTAAATTATTTATATTACTGAAAAGTACTGAGGAATTAAACAGTTCTGATCAATCAGAGCATATTCTCATATCAATGCTAAACATTTTAACCTAATATTGTGACACTAAAATCTAGAATAAACATTTTCAGACCTTACTATAATAAAATCATTAAAAGATTTTATTATTATTATTTTATCCTCCAATTTTCATAGCTCCATTTTTCACACATGTTATGTTTGCCAACTGATTGAGGTCAAGAAATATATTCACAAAATGTGAGGACAGTTTGTGCACATTTTCTGCAGGTTGGTAGGCCTGCACTGACGAGCTTTATCTGTCTGCATTGTGGAAGGAGCACTCACAGCCCTTCTTTCAATAACACCATTGTTTGCTGGGCTGAAGGCTTCCAAAGACTCTGCTTGGGGTGATCTGGATGAAAGATTGAGGGAAGCATGGTGGTTTATAAGTGAAAGAACAGGGGGGTCCTATTTCAGCAAACGTGTGGAATATAATATGTGTATGTAGAAATAGGGAGAGAAAAAAGAATTGAGAGAGACAGAAATTGAGCCAATCATTACGACACAAAAGCTAGAATGGATGAAAGAAAAACCTTCCCGTCTAATGTCTTTGTGTATGTTTTACAGGATGGATGAACCTTGCATATCTCATACATCTCTTCCAGCTGGGAGAGGAGTAGGAGCGCCGGAGCAGCGAATAAAGGTGAAGATCCAGAGCTTTGAGGAGAAAATGGGGGAAGTAGGAGAAGAGGAGGAGGTGCTGGAAGATTCCCCAGCTCCTCAGCGACGCTACAGCCTGACCCAAGCCATCAGGGAGGAGAGACGTGAGATGAGGTTTAACAGGTCAGTTCAGGCCCAACAACCACCATAGTCCCAGTCAGCTGTTAAAATGGGGCTGTTTAATAAGGACAGTGACCCCAAACACAGACATAAGACAGTTGTGGGATAAACAAAACAGACTTACACCAAATGGAAAGGAATGGTAAAAGTCTGTACCTCACCGTCATCTAGAAGAAAACAGACTCAGATAGACACAGTTCCTCCAACAAAGGTGGTTGTCTAACCAGGGACGTGTATGATGGCATATTTCTTTTTATAGTGTTCAGGTTTTGGGTTATAACCCTTGTACACTGTGTGTGTAGACACTAGTTAAAAACATTTTGTGTGTTAGGATTATAATGATCAGGCAAAAAACACTGTGATGAAGCCTAAGTTATACATCAATTAACAGAAAATGTGGTCATGCAGCACCTTCCTTAAACCACTTTGCTCGTTTTAAGTACAAAAAGAGCAAAGAAAGAATAAAAAAAAGCAGAAGAATCTGATCCTGATGCTTTTTATTTGATGGTCTCTCTCAGGTCAAAGAGCCTGGCTCTCCACGTTGTGCGATCGCGCTCCATAAACTCAGACACGGGAGAGGATGGTGAAGGAGCCGAGCCAAGCCCGGACAATGCCTTCTGCAGTAATCTGCACTCAGAAAACCAGGAAGTATCGCCTGATGACAGGAACCTGGCAGGTGACGAGTCCCAAACCAGCACTGCTCCACTGAACGCAGGAGACAAAGTCACGGAGAACCGCCAATGCGAAGAGATGACCAGAGAGAAAGAAGAGCAGGAGGAGGATGATAAACTCTTCATCCATTTAAGAGACAATATGGAAAAGATCAGAGAGTTCTGCAGAGAGATGGTGCAGCAGATCCCGATACCAGAGCAGTGTCTGATAGAAGGTAACGCCATCATGCTTGTTCTGTGACTGAGTGGCAGTGTTACTCCTGGTAATTATTTATGAAGTAGACATATTATTTAGCTTCCTGAACTGAGGCGATGATTAATGGCGTGTTATGAATATCCCTTCTTCTCCCCTCTCTCCATGCCACTTTGGTCTTTACACACAAACACGCTGCTTCATGCAGCAGTCAGGAGATGGATGAGTGGTAGCGCTCAACTTTCAAGTAGACATTGATTTATTTCTCCAGGGGTTTTAGTTTGATTGTAATCATTCACATACCCATGATTAAAATCCTGTCTCTGTCTTTTAGTTACAGCTCTTGAATATCTTTTTCCATTTTCACTTCTCTCCCAGTTCTTATGCTGTCTGGTCCGGCACCTTGTTCTGTGTGCTCTATCCCTGACTAGTTGAGTGTCAAGAGCTTTTTCCAGTCACTGAGTATCACCAGCTCAGGTGGAGATGAGCTTCACGTGATGTTCCTGTGGAAACTCTTCGTCACTTTTTGCACCGCCCCTCTCATTTACCACTGTCTGGAACTCTTCCCAAAACAGCACCAGGCTGGTTACAGTGTTGAACTGAGAGAATTAATCCTCACTAAATTCTCTTAGTTGTTTATCTATCTATGCTGTCCTTGTGATGGACCAGTGACCTGTCCGGGGCGAACTCTGCCTGCCACCTGCCAACTGCAGGGACAGGCTCCACAGATATAATATGTGCCTGACAGTTTCAGGTATTTGACATTAATTTGGAAAACATTCATATTTGCAATGAGTTGTAGAATATAATCTGAAATGAATCAGAATATGTTTCAGTGGATTATGTAAGTTATGTAAGATCGGTGTGTGCAACAGTAAATCTCAGTCATGTATTTTTTGAATGGCAAACCACATGCTGAACACAGAGAACAAAAATTCATTTGTCCGATAAAAACTATTCCTATTGAAAGCACTGATCTTTTATTTATTAAGATGACTGAGAATGAACACACATTTTCTTGTAGTTCATCTGCAGAATTGTTGTGATCCTCTTGATCTGGAGGATCAGTGAACATGTGATGTTAATCACAGGGGAAAAGCTGAAAGGCTCGTGACACACAGATCCATCTATACAGCAGGATCCAGTCCATTCATATGTATTTGAATTGTGAAAAATTGGCCTGGATCTGCCACCGGGGTGGGGGCCTGGTTAGTGCTTTGGTGTGTTGTTATGGCCCCGGGACCAAGGGGGCGGGGGAATGAATGTGGGCATTTTTCTTATGGGAGAACTACAGATGTGTGAGGGTGCTTAAGGTTGCATGTGCACGAGATGGTATGTGTGTGAGGCAAGGGTGTGTTTGTTGGAGACGTGTGTATGTATGGAAAGTCTGGCAGAGGGGTGCGCATGTGTGGGTGGAGTAGTTAAATGGGGACCTGATTGTGTGGGCAGTTTTTTTTTTTGGTTTGGGGGGGGTGTTGGGGCGGTGTTATCCTTGTCTGGGTGTGGGGTCTCTGTGTCAGGAGATGAGGCGGCATGTGTGTGTGGGGAGGTGTGAGTGCAAGTGCGGGTAGGAGAGGGGGACTGTGGGTGAATATGGGAGGTATAGAAATAGGTTGGCTAGCTGGTAGGTTGGATATGTGGCACGTCCTCGGTGGGCGTGGGTCCTTGTTCTGGGATGGCTGCTGGTCGGCCTGGTCTCAAGTGGTCCTGGCCTGCCTCTGACTTTTAGGTAGAGAGTGTAGCCGTAGAATGATCACCTTTCTGTGAGCACTTTCCACCCCGTACATTTGGCATGATGACACGATCACTGAGCTAGTTTTATTCACCAAGGTTAAATATGTTTTGCTGTTATGTGCAGGTGTGGCAGATGGAATAGGGTTTGGTTGGACTGCAGTGTTCCCTTTTGTGGTGTCTCTCTCTTTTCTCTTTGTGTTTCGTTTGTTTTTCCTTTCTACTGTCTTTCTCTCCTCTCCCTGTGGTCGGGTCCAGCAACACATGTAAATCATGTTGAACAAATGTTCATCCAAAATAAATAATAAATAAAGAATTCTGACTAGTGGATCTCTGTATATACATATATACATGAAGATCCTCTTGGCAAAGCAAATTTGCTCAGCACAATACAACAACCAGACCATCATTCTGTCTATCATCACACGTTTAAAAAAAATTAATAAGGTCGCCGTTTCACAGGTTTAATTTATCGCGGGGGGTTTTCTAAACGTAACCTCCACAATAAATGAGATCACTGTACAGCAATATATTTTTTATAATAAAGCAGAGAGACCATTTCCTTGTAGAAACTGACTTTTTAATGGAGGTGTGTCAAAGGAGTGGGTCAGTGAGAGAGTGCAGTGGCTGCTTATTGAATCAGTGTTGTGTTTAAGTGCAGTGAATCTGATTAGGAAAGTTGATGCAGATATGTATAGAGCAGGGGGGAAAGGTCAGGTAGAAGTGGATGGATCCGAACTGACATGTGGAAAAACCGACAACTCGAAAGAAATGAGTGACATGAGCTGGATTCATACCACTAAGTTGAAACATATGAAGGTCGTGCACACGTCATTTGCATTCAGGAGGTTTTTGGAAGCAGTTTGGTGAGCATGCATGTCAGAGCAACACACTAAAAACAACAGTTCAAGTAGTTCATGCATGAACGCTCACACTGACCCAATCCAACTTCTCAATGCGTTTAATCTCATTTAAATATTTCCACATTCATTCTTCTCAAATGTAGAAATCTGATGTTCTATGTTAACTCATGTCAGATTATATTATCCTATTGTAATTATTAAATTGTTTTAAATTGAACTTTCACTGGCATCTTTTAGCAGCAACATTTATTTCCTAAATGTTACTTAGAATTTTTGCAAGTTCATATGTAAGTATGTAAACATTTTAATATAGTTACACATTAAATTCCTCTGGGTATGATTTATTTGAGACATTTGCAGCAGAAAGCTCTGATATGATGTTTCCTTATACTGTATCAAGAGCAGACAAACTCTGTTTTGCTGTCTGTCATACACACACACACACACAGAGAGATAACAAGCTTAAAATCAGTGATAATATCTTAATTGATTTGAGACATTACTGGCCATAGTGTCATTTTATCTAATAGCAGCCAGCAGTCAAACTGCAACCAGCACAAAAAACAAAGGCTGTGTCTCAATCAGCGCACTAACACTTCGTGCACTATATTTAGGTGTGTAGTGCGTTCACACTGGCATTTAAGGAAAAAGGTCAGTGCCCTGAAAGTACCCGGATGCTGTCCTAAAACTGATCAATCCTCTGGTGTGAAACGATGGACACCTCGTGCACTAATGTATACCACAGCTTGCTACATATCCGACCAATTGTTTGAGATTGCGGTACCCGACCCAGTACAGTTAGCACACATAAATGTTAGCAGTTTTTAGCCGTGTAGGGGACACAAAATAATAACTTTGACAAAATAATATGTAACTACCGGTAAGTGGCAAACATCCAGTATTCCATTTGAGACAGCACTTACCCATAATGATGCACACTACAGGAAAAAAGGGCGCAGTGCGCACTCCGCATTGATTCCAGCACACTATGGAATTGAGACACAGCCAACAGTTCTCTTTGGCATCTGGCTAAATTATGAAATAAGAAAAAATAAGTAAACGTATTAAATTGTTGTAAAAGAAACAAGCACATGCTCCACTCCTCCCATACATTTGCTCCCTCAGTATTGAGGCGCTACATGATGATTGACCCCAGGGGGTAGGCCTACAGCTCATGATGTCACAGGTGGTCCCAGCTGCATCATGTCATCAGGCTGCTGGCTGACCTTTTTGCAAGCTGGCGACCCTCCATCTCACAGGACAAGGATTACACAGAAGAGCGCTCTTGAATGCCTAATCAAAACACTGAGAAAAATGCACGTGCACCAGGAGACACACAAGATACCCAACATCCACGTGCTTCCTGTTGATGCAACAACAGACACTCTGCTGCTGGGAGGTGGTAAAGTTTATCTCAAATAGGCTGCGAGGGGTTTTCTTGGGTGGGATCCTATTTTCATTCCACTTCTGACAGAAAGGAAAGCAGACGCCCAAGAGAAGATAGTGATGGGTCCTCTTGATCAAGGCTCACGGGTAAACCTGACTGGACAGAACATTAACAGCTTTTGTTTAAAGCAACAAAATTAGTTTAGACTTTTTCCACAAACATTGTGGCAGAAATCCACAAAAGCTGCTTTCAGTTGTTTTTGCTAAAAGCAACATTTGCATGCTTGTCAATAAACTAATAGAAATACTAAAAGACTTTTCATGTCAAATGTGATAGAGAACATTATTTTCATGTTTGTGTTTGCCTCTCTGCAGAGGAGGCAGTGGTGTGAAGGGAAGGTGTTTACTCATAACTGTGGTTATTTGTTCTGAATCACTATGTTCCCAAGATTATACCAGTCAACATGCTGGAGACACACAAAGAGAAAGCATCTGCAGAGCATTTCTATTTCATCGTTGTCTGTTGTGTGTCTTTGTATAACAGATTCACATCAAGGTTGTGTGGCCAAGCTTTCCTTCTCCTGCCCTTTGAAAGGTCACTACTGCCTGTATGCCAAGTCCTGTTTCAACCTTACCAGTCGTCAGCCTCATCTGTGGATTCACATCATGCTGCTGCAGCTACAGGTGCACCTGCATATCCAGCTGCAAAGCACATAGCATCTTCTATTAGCATCAAATCCTTTAATGCTTTAATATGCAATATCTTATTAAATTATGAAATATGGTGATATGTTCTTAAAACAAATATTGTTATATTTTTTACAACTTTTTAGTGTTTAAATTATAAGATAAAACAAAGATAGTTAGCAAAGCATATAGGATGGGTGATAAAATCATATGTGCTTGCGTTTTGATTACAGTCCTGTTTAAAGCAGCAGAATTGCATGCTGTAGTTAAACTGATGCTAAAGATTAGTCTGCATAGTCTCTTTTGTTTAATCTGGAAGCAACCAGATAGTTGACACCAAGTGTATAAGCTCCTAATTCACATTATATGCACGCTAGGTGATGCCTTGTCTGATTACCATGCTGGCAGTAATTAATATATTCCTAAATGTGCTCGCTTACAGCCACTTTACATCATTTTGCTCTCTATTTTTATTGGCCAGATGTGTCCCTTGCCCCACACATTTCCTCTTTTTATCCTATCCTTGTGTCGTTCCAGATGTTTTTATTTTTTTAATCTTATTTTTTTTGTTACCTACTTGTTTTAATTTCTGTCTCTTTTGGACAGAGTAAATCCAGCATCCCCCTGTGCACCAGAGAAAAGTGTGTGCAAAGACTGGTTTCTCTTTGGGAGAAGACACAGCTTAAAGGAACTCACAGCTTCTCCATGGCCATGACGCAACACACCACCCCACACAGAAAGGTACTGGACCATAATGTCTCTGCTAATGCTGCTTCCTTCTAAAAGCTATCGGTCCTTAGCAGCGAGAATGAAGTCATTGGTTATGTGAAAATAGGGGTGTGTCAACATCCAGTGTGTTTAGATGTGGACTGCACTAAACAGATATTTCTTTATACAGAGCCTCTTCTTGCCCAGGCTCCTCTTTATCATGGCTGTTTATGTTTATGTCTGCATGTGAAGATTGAGCTTCAGACTGACACAGAAACAGTGTTAATGTTTCAGTGTGTTTTTGTAGGGATGGGATGAGGGTGGGATGATCCTTCATGATGTGACAAGTGAAGGAGTTTATTGGGAAATAATTACTCAATAAAAAACATGTTTTTTTGTTTCACTTCAGATTTGCTGTATGGTGGCTATGGTTTATGGGTAACATTTACACATACAGTATGCCACAAAAACCACAAGTACAAATACATGCCTAAAGGACTGGGCATGTGCACAATTAATATTTTTTGTCTAGATTAATTTTATTACCCTTTAAGCCTGATCAGCCCTTATGAGAACTGGAAAAATGAACATACAATTACTTATTTTAAAAAAATTAACTAGTTAAACTGAATATACATGTTTATATTCAACAACTTTGAAACCCTAATGTTGATTAAATAAATGTATGTCAGTGGAAATGTTCATGTTTAGAAATGATTTGTTGATAAAAGCAAACGATAGCACCTGTGTGCAGGGCATGTTTTATTATGTTTTCTGAAATCCCTGAAGCCTTTAAACACCAGATCGATCCATGTAAACCTCATTACTGTGGAGCAAATCTTTTATTTCGGTCTTTCTTTTTTAGCAACAAACCTGTCACAGAACTGTAAAAACTAGATCCACTTTTTATTCTAATGAGGCTATTTTTTATACCAGCACTTAGTTCATAAGCTAAAACAATGTGAGGTTAAATATTATAAGTATTTCAAACAGATGATTTTTACACACAGTTCTGCTGGGAAACTTGTTGGTTTACAAGGAATAACATACGCTCACCTGCAAGCCAGACTAAAAAGGAAAAGGGCTATTTCTTCTGTTTTTTTTAAGGAAATTCAGTCAAGGCTGATTTAGGCTTAGAAAACTGAAAACAGTTTTAAGCTTCATCCTGACTGTAACCTGCCACCATTCTCTTCCTTACTTACCTTATCTCTTTTTATTTTAGCCTGCATAAATCCTTCCACTTACATAAGTAAGGGTAAGGATCAACAGAAATGTATTTTAGATATAAAGCTGGTTTATGCCAGCAAACAATTGTGGGACTATGTATACAAACGTACATCCTGTGCATTTCTAGCAGACAGAATGGTAGAAAACCACTCAAACCTTCTCTATACAGCAAAATATGAGCACTCCAACTTCGCCTTTCCATGTAAGCAAAATTAACAACTGCATTGATGACATCGCTTCTGACCAATCAGAACTGAGTGCATCCATGTGGGCAGCAGGCTTTAAAGAGACAGGAGGTGAAATGAAGCATCTCAGACAGAAAGTAAAAGCATAGGTGTTGCAGCGATTTTTCATTTCAGAGGCAAATCGAATCATTTTAGTTGCTTTTTTCAGCACCTACAAAACAAACAGAATGATACAGTTTTTATGCAACTTTTTCTGAATTAGTGTGGCTATTTTTTCCAGGATGTGGCACAGAAAACAGCGGTACAGGGAAGATGAGATTTAACAGGTAGAGGAAGAGGGTCACAACCTTTCTCTCCATCCATATGTCCTGCATTTCCTCTTTGCTTTCTTTCCTTCCCAATCAGATGCACAGCTTCACTCTTGCCTCCCTGAGCCAATCAGAAACAGATGTAGTTGACATATATGAGACAAAAGATTACCAATTACTTCTGTACCAACCGGGAGATTTAAAGAGAGACTATAGAGCTTTATGAGTCTTCTGTGATTTAAGAAGGACTTATGCTTGGCTTCTGACAACTCACTTTAGTAGTTTTATGACAGAGAGAAAATAGAAAGCTGGTGCAGGAGAAAATGAGAGGGATGGAGGGAGGTTAGGACAACAAGAGGGAAAAAATAGGGTAGAATGCACAAAAAAGGAAAAGTTAGAAGTCAGTTCAGCCAAGTCTGTATGTGGAACTTTGTACAAAAAAAGGCTTATAAGAGAAAGTAGAAAAGAGGAAGAAATATCTGACAGACTGCTAAGAGAGATGCTTTAAACATATTGTTTTACTCCTTTACTTGGCTGGTCAGCAAGTGTGTTTGTTGATACAACTGGGAGAAAAGGGAGGAAAGTGGGTCACGAAGCGATAAAGATTGCTTAGGTTGATTAGATAAAGATGTTTTGGAATGAAAAGAAAGAAGGAGCCAGTTTGTATCCCTGCTTGTGCCCATTTAATAGACTTTAAATGTCAGGACCCCCGCCTGGCTCATACATTTATGCCCAGACAGGCCTAAAGATAAATGTTCATGTAGACAGAAATAAAGCCTGTTTTCTGTTTATTGCTGTAATCCATCTTGCCTCCACACCCTCTCCTCATCCACTCACTATTCTCCCCACTCACTTACACTCCCACACTCCTCTTTTCATTCTTCTCTTCCTTACTTAACTATTTAAAATCAACAAGTAAAATCTCATCAATTAGATGAAAATAGATATGTATTAATAACTGTTTAATAAGCTCTGCTGTTTATATCCAAATATAACAAAGAAAAATAGTGAAAGAAAGATATTTAGATAAGCAATGAATGCAAAACAAATGCAAATTTAACTGATTTAGTCATTCAGATTATTGTTGCTTCCTCCTGCTTTTGTATATGCAGTTAGTCTGGCATCTGTATCTAAAGACAATGTATACGCACACACACACGTATACACACACACACACACCCCTACACACACACATCCACACCCATATACTGGCCGCTGCTGTTTGTAGGTTATGGTTTTTACAGTTTGTTCTGCACAATGTTTCTACTCTTTCCCTCCAGTATCTCTCTCCCTCTGGTTCGGTCCAGTGGTTGTACACACAAATATTTATGGTATAAACAATGAGGAATAAAATGTAACATTCAAGGGGAGTCTCATATCTAAACGGCTCCTACTAGAAGAGTAAATATGTTGAGCACAATACAGGAAGCCCTGATGCTGAACAGGATGGGTTTAAGCAATAAGATGGAGAAATAGAGTATATTCAGACTTGCATAATCAAGCCTTTTTTTCCTCATGTCCTCATTGAATCCACCTTTTCTAATCCTTGTGAATTAAATTGTGATGTATTTATTCACGTTCGTGTTGACATAACAGATGGATTCCTTTGCAACACCATTACATGGTTCAGGGGCAGCAAGGAGGCTGGAAATTGTGCTTAATCCTGTTTGTTTGGCAGAATCCAGCTGAAACAGAGAAGATAAGGCAGTTAGCTTTATCAATCATTGACTAAATGAATGGAAATGTATTTTATTTAGTAAGGGGAACACAGCTCTTTAAAAAAGACTGGATTTAAGCTGCTAGAAGAGTGGGGGCGATGTCCTGTGAGTCCCAAAGGCACCAATATCTCACCTTTATGTACAGTATATATTATGTAGATATTTATATATCACTGTGTATTACAATAAATACATGTGGAGTCATGTGAGCTCTCAACACTACCTTTGACACTGAAAGGTTTTAAGAGTTTTGCACTGCTGTTGTTCTTTTCAGTGTAGCAGCTCAGAATGAACATTGTGACATATTTAGGCCTGAATCTACTAAAGGTTTGCGTGTACTAAAATGCGTGCAAACTCATTGCTCACGCTAAAAAAAAAGTACAAACTGATCTACTAACAGTGAGCAAAAGGGTTTGCGTCT
>JBAMHV010000009.1:20758875-20775806 GCA_037177535.1 Pseudomugil gertrudae
TAACTGTGTGTGAAGCCCTTTGAGACGACTTTGTTGTGATACTGGGCTATATAAATAAAATTGAATTGAATTGAATAAAACTGCACTCTATTCTTTCCGAGACCCGGTTAGCACCTGGAGCTCATAAGTTATGTAAGCTAGCAATCGCACGTTAGCATCACAACAGTTGGAAAAAACGGTTTAAATCTCTGTCGTTTTTCTCTCTGCTTCACTCCTGCCCTGCATTTTCATCTTTTTCTTATCAACTCCGTTGGAATTTGAAGTTATTTCACTGATAAACTTGAATTTGGAGAGCATTATCCGTAAATCCTGGTGGTAAATAAGTCTCATTCCCATCAAGACTCTAATAACAAGTCTTGAAATAGCAGAAAATAAGATACACAGAGAGACTTTCGTGTAGCACAACTTCCGCCAGCACAAAAAGTCTTCTTGAACGACCCAAACTGACAGCTGGGGTCTTAAAAAAAGACACATATATTACAAAAATCACAAAACATCACGGCAGTTAACATAGTAAACATTGGATGAAGCGGTAGACATAATGGATGGATGTTCGATTTGACCACAAGTGGTCACCAGAGATATATGTGGAAATATATTCTAAGGCCAGGTGTGAAATGGTGTGTTTACTGTATAACTGTCCACGTATGATCAGATGATGCAGACGTGAACTATGGCAGTACCAGATATGCACAGCTATGTCAGAAATGCTTAACTGTCAAAGTAAATATTGAAAGCTACATGGATACGTGCTTTCAATGATGAAAAATAAAAACAGAGCTTCATGACAACTGAGCAGATTTCCATCTGCTGATGAAGACCATGTGATATGATCAGAAGCTTTTGTACAAGTGCATAAGCAGACCTAGAAGGTTGTTTTGTAAGCTGCTATTTTTAATGTGCAGTGACATTTGTTGCACTGTGTGAGAGAACATCCTCTCTACGTGGACCAAAGGTTTCTGCAGATGCAGATAACTGATGTGCGTCTGTTTAGTCAAACAGGAAACGTTACCAGGGTAAAATAATATTTTCTCACCTTTTATGTGTGAGTGGAGTGCACGTACGCATTGTTCCACAGATGGGTTAGAAGAGAGGGAAGCTGGGATGTCAAATCAAAAGCTTGTGTGGATGTGTGGTGGTAAGCAGGGAAATGAGTTCCATACCTCACACACTTCATGCTTCTTTCCCGTTGTGCCAATTTATTCCAAATGTGGAGAGAGAGGAAGGAGGAGGAGGAATGGAAAGACACTCCACAGAGTGAATGATGTCAGCAACACAAAGTGCCTGAGAGAAGAGTCATAGTTGTATGCATGTGTTTGGGGAGGGAGTGGGGTAGGGGTGACTATAGTAGCGTTTCTTTTGTGTTTGCTCGCCTTTTGTTTGTGTCCACAAGTGGGATGAGACCTGCTGTCGGGCAGCGTCAGTCCCACTCTCCTTACATCCTGCGTGTGTTTGTGCCACCCTATGCGTGCCACAGAGACTGTGAGCATCAGTTTGCTGAACAATGCATGCATACTTGCTGGTAAACATGCATACAGAGTTACATGCTGCCTGACTTATTATGCATACATGGAGGTGTAAGTAACTTTCTGATTACCAATATTTGACTTGGAATTGTGGAAAACAAGAATCACAATTAAAATAAAAATATTTTTGAATAATGTTTTTTTTTTAAAAAAAACACCTGCTGTAAAATCACTTTTTGATTGTTTTTTATTTTTTTCCCTTTACTAAACTGATTTTATGGCGTGCTCTAAGTCGGGGTAGTGTCCCCTTCCCCCTTTTTTTCCCACCAAACACTGCGTCACTACTGCAGGACTCCAAACTCCTTCTTGTTTCCTCTGTGTCCAGGGCTCTGTCTTTGTCTGTGCAGGCAGAAGAAGGCCAGAGTCTGTTTGGGGAGGTTGAGGAGCGAGTTAGAGGTTCCCTGGTGTGAGTGTGGAGATGAAAGCTGTTATTCCCTGGGGGTGTTCGCTTCTTCATGAGGTCTGAAGGAGGCCTCGAGGAGTCCCGATTAGACGGTGCAGATTGCTTCTCAAAAAGCTCCCGTTGAGCTCGAGACAGAGCAGCAGTCAGCTCCTCCCTCTCCTCACACTCCCTCTTTACCGTCTCTTGGAGTAACGCCACCTGGAAGGTGATGAGGCAGATAGCGTAAACATATAAGCATGCAACCTTAACTGGAACCAGTGAAATGGGCAATGCAGGACATTGACCAAGCCCAGAGGAACATGAGTTAAGACATGAAGGAAAAAGTACGCAGCGGAAATCATATTAGTTTTGTTTACAGCACATTCAGAATGGTGAGTGAGATCACTGACTTGTTCATAATGAATCATAAAAGCCTTGCATGTGGAAAACCACATAGAGGCATTCAGATAAGGGGACACAAATACTGCCTCTATTCTCCTGCTTAACCTAATTACTTTGGGTAATTACAGAGTGTAAACAAACTACCACTAATGCAACATATCTACCAAATCTCCACACAGACAGCAAAACTGCCAAGTTTATGTGGCTTTAGGAGAAATTGTGACTTTGTATTTGGCAAATGAGGGGAAAATGAATTAAATGAACTTTGTGGAGTTTTTTTGTAAACTAAGTTTCTGTCAAACATGCTCCATGATAAATATTTGGAACCCTCATTATTTACATCATTGTTGCTCAACTACCCGTAGCCAGCAGCTTTTGCAGCTCCTTCCCGTCATCTTTCATGTTAATCTATTAACCAGGGGAATTTGAATAAACTAACCTGCTGAGAAGTAAAAACGCAGCTCTATTTTATAAAAGGTTAAGTCAGTACTGGTCTTTTTTGTGCCAGTGCTGACAACGCTTCCCCTGTTTGTAGTAGCAGCTGCTGAAATCTGTTTCACAGGTCAACAAGGTGACAGTTGACCCTAACTAGTGGGAGTCACATGTTGCTATGAGGGGAGGGTCAACCTTAAAAAATCCCAGTTATGTTAAACAGATGTTGTCCAGTCGTGGAATCTTTAATAATAATTTGCCTGGGAACAATTGTGCCTCAGGCAGACAAGCGGATCTGTTCCTGTTTTATTGTGCAGACATTTGACTCGAATCTTATTTTTAGGGTGGTCGAAAGCTTTCTCAAATACCTTTAAAGTGTGTTCTACTCAAACAGTTTATGTTGAAAGTCAGTGAGATGAACTGGAATCATTAATTTTGTATCCTTTGCTTTTATTCAAACACCTAAAGCGATGCTTTTTCTCTTTTTTTTTTTAACTGTATGAGGTTACTTGTGCCCTTGTACTTACACAAAGAACACAAACAAAGATGGAGCTCACTCATTAAAATGTTGCTTGAAAAATCTCCAAAGGCTATACTTCAAGTCTTGTAGCAGAGGTGACCGTGATGGTGAAGTGGCAGTGCTTAGTGAGAGTTAAGACATGGAAGACAAGAAAAAAAAAAGAAACTGCAGAAACTTGCCACTTCAATCTAAAAATCAATCTTTCTGCAGCATTAAAAAAAGGTGACTGTTCAGAGCAACTCAATGACACTAAAGAACTGGCACAGAGAGACCCACAAGGCAGGCCACCCTAACACAGTCACCGTGATACAGTATTAATAGCGCACCACACACATTCTGCAGTATCACCCATGACACATGGTAAACACACGTGAAGCACGAGCAATGAAGCAAAAAGGAGACGCTGGAGAAAAATCAACATGCAAACAAATGCAAAGTGATAAATGCAGACAAAAGGTTTGATATAAATTGTGTGTACTGGTGAAATAAATTACATGACTGGAAGCCAACATGGGATACATTAGATTGTTTACATCCTCACATCTTCTGACAAATAAAGCTTGATTCACTCGAGTCTGATTAGAATAAACTGCAGTTTGGGATAACCACACACACACACACACACAAAGAAACCTGCTTCCTTCACATCCTAGGCTGGAATTTTGAATTAAAAAGTAATTTTTTAGGACTCCTTGTGGCTTCATCCTGATTTCACATGCATCTCCTACCAATATGGTGCATGGTTATAAATACTGCTCACTGGCTCATTTAATTAAAAACATGCGCCATTTGTAGGTTTGCATCATTACGACCATCTGCCGTTTAATAACAGACACGTGGTGTTAGCATCCGATAATTATTAAACGAAAAAGCTAAATGCTAAAGTTTAGCGGATATAAACGAAATAGGCAGATGCCTGTCGGCAGTCTGTGCGGGCTCTTGATGTAATTAACACAACATTAATCGTAAATCTCAACTACCACATATGGTATGCATGCTTTTAAAACAACAAAGAGTGTGGTGCAGGGTGATGAGCAGACAGAATGGTTTCCACTTTAGGCCACAAGTGATAATTACAGAAAATGTTAAACATAATTACAGTAGCTTAAGAGGATAATTCCTAAATCACCATCTCAATTATATATGTTTTATCTTTGCTAACAATAACCTCCAGAGGCTATCGGTTTTATATTTAGAGAAATGCATCTTTATCAGATTACTTTTGTTTTCAGCCCCCACTGATTTTCTCTCGGGTCTACAGTATTATGCAATCACCAGCAAACAGTCCAGCTAGTGTCATCTTACCCCTTACCTCACGCTTATGCCTGGATGTTGCAAAAGATAGAAAGTGGGACAGATGGCATCTTGCAAAACCAGCATTTCAAATGATGTATGAATGGCTGTGCGCATATAAAGTGGTAGAAAAACACATGACTGAAACAATGTGCAAACCCTTACAGCACATGCTGTATCTGCTGCCATTAGCAGAAAAAAAAGTATTGGTTTATCGTTTGACATTAGCCACAGTCTATATAGCAATGAGATACTGTCTAATGCAGAGGTGAGTGTTATCTCATCTCTAGCCAATTCATCTGTGGATTAGTCATTTTCTGTCCAATTCAGGGTTGTGAGGGGCTGGAGCCTATCTCTGCAATTAGCAAGCGAAATGCAGGGTACACTCTGGACAGGTCACTAGTCCAACACAGAGAGGAAAAACAACTTTCACAAAGTGAGAATTTGGAGTGACCGATTAACCTAACACGCATGCCTTTGGATGGTGGGAAGAAGCCGGAGTGCCTGGAGGAACCCACGCAAAAACATGCAAACTTGGACCTCCCTTCTGAGGCTTAAACACAACCTTCCATTGAACCACCTCTCCACCGTGTAGCTGCACCCGTTACCGTAAGGTGTCAGTTTAATTTACTACCCTCTTGTTTTTTATGATGCACAGGGGTTAAACTCTTCCTAATTATTTTTGTACCATCAGTCCCATCAGCTGCTATGAGTATAAATAGGAAATATAGCTAGGCTACCTGTCTGCTCATCTTATCCTCATTGTTCAGAGAGAAAAACCTGTTAATGGAAGACAAATAACATGTATATGTATAATTTTCTCATATCCTTTTAGCTATTTTCTCTTGTATTTTTAATAAGAATATTCAAAGTCTGAGTATACTGGTGGGTTTCTCTGTCCATTTTAATCTATCCATCTGTCTATGCATCCGTCTATCTGTCTTGCTTTATAATACTCTATGCGTGACTATTCGCACACACAAGCCCATTTCCTTTAGGTGTGTGTATGAAAGACCTGGAGTGCGGGTCTCCTTCCTGCAAGTTTATATGCCAGCATGTGTTAGATTATACGTGTGTGTCGTGCATGGCAACCATCATTAGGGGCCCATAGTGAGAGCAGGATTACGAGGTTATTAGATGGAAGTCACATGCAACCTAACAGAGCCCCTGCTTTTAATCCAACACTGTAAAACCCATTTCAGTGGAAAAACATTCACACACACCCACACACAAAGTACAGTCAAAGATGCCTCAAAGTTTGCAATCACAAAATCTACTTTATCTAAATCCCACACCCACACACAGAATTTTCACCCTGCGTGTGTTGTGTGACCCCAGTTCATGGTGGGAGGTTAAAGGTTCGGCGTCTTTTTGTTCAGACACAATTATCTTTTTCTCTTGTCCTGCTAAAACGCAACAAAGCCACAGACAAAAGGGGAGGGGAGCATGGAGATGCTTTGAGGGGGAACAGAGGGACAAAGACAGACTGACAGAGTTTGGGTGGGGGTGGAGAGAAAAATAAATGAAGCCAAGAAATGAGGGAGGACAGAGATTTAGAGGGGGGCACCACTTGTAAACGTGTGGGTTCTGATATGTGACTGTTTGCATAATTACACACTTAAACCTTTACCGTCTCGTGCATTATGCGCTTGTGAGGACATTTGTTCTTCTTCACAAAAGTTACAAACACAATTAAATGTTTTTTTCATGGGGTCTGAATTTCCTTTGAAATGTTTTAGTCCTAAAATGGCTCAATGACCCAAAGACGGATCATTACTTCGTTGTGTGGAAGAGCTGATGGGTGAAAGGTCACTGATGTGCTCAATCGCTTGATGACACTTCTCAGATGTCCGAGCAGTTGCTAAGCAACAAAATATCACAAGGTCATGATCAAAACTAAGTTATCTCTAACCAGCACACACAAACATTTTAAAAATCAATAGCACTTTTTTTAAAAGGACTATAAAAGCTGGAGGAGATGATTTAAGGGGGCCTATGTACAGAAAATATAGAAAAAGAGAAGGAAAGAAAAAGGATTACACAAACTGATCTGCTTACACTGCCGCCACAGCACAGTGAAAAAAAATAGAGTCCCTTTAAATTAGATGAGAAAGACCAGAATGACGAGGATGGTGGGGGGAAGGAGCTGCTGCACCAAAGGGCCACGACTGACATAAAAGAGCATGTCAGCTGTGAAATTGGCATCAGGGCACCTTGAACTGGCTGAACCTTTCTGGACAGGCACTCTGAAAGGGAGGTAGTTAAAGGGGCTGATGGAGGACACAGAGGGACGGCTGTCACGGGCCTGTCAGACTCCGGCGCTACAAAGCACAGCTGGATGAATGAGGAAGGGATGAGAGAAAAGCAACACGAGCTGAGGAAAGATGATGAGAAGATAGGAGGCAACAACTTGACTTCATAACCTTTCAAAGGATCTAATAGTTTTGTTTCTGATACTGAAAATGAACCAGTGGAAAGAACTTCATGTAAGAATCAACATAATAGCATACAAGAAATTGTAAATAATAAAATAAATTACTCTGAGATCCTTTGTACCTCGTGTATAATTCCCATTTTGTATTTGGGTTTTGAAGCAGCGGCTTTACAAGACTTACATACGAGAACCACCATCATGCCCAGCTTTGCATTCAGACTGGAGGCTTGATGTTTTTTCCCTTTACACAGATAAATAATTTTACATAAAAATAAATAAAAATGGCATCATGTAATGTGAGAGATGTTCCTCACAGAGATAACCCACCTGATCCTCTTGGTTCTTTAGCATCAACTTTCCACATCTTTCAGGTCTGTGTTTCTGGTTTACAACTTGCAACTTTGGGGATTTTATTATTCATGCAGGTCCAAATGTTTGTTTGTTTTTATGCACAGCACATCTAAAAGTTCCTCTAAAAGTATTCTGTTTATTTACTGCTTCAGCAGAAAAAGAATAAACTTACTTTCACCAGGATTAGGGAAAAGCTTCATTATTCATGCACATTGTACAGTAAGACAGCTTTTTAATCTAATCCACTTGTTTTCAGCTTCAATTCACAGTTTCTGACTTGTTTGTGAACCTCACCTGCTGGTGACTTAAAGGATTGTGTTTAAAAAAGCACAATTAGAAAAAAAGCTGATTTCCCAGTTGCCCAAACTTATTTTCTGTGTTATTAAAAGCAATAAACTTTAAAAGTTATCCATATAACAAAGGTCACAAGAGAGGAGTGATAAGTAAAGAGAAAACTTACTGGTATAAGTTTTGCACTAAAACTGTTTCCCCTGCCTCCGCGCTGGAGTGAAATCTCCAGTGTCTGGTGCCCATATGTAAAAGAAATGAGCTGCCAGAGGGCAATCAAATAAACTGCATCCACCTTGAGAGATATAACCAGAGAAGATAGCAAATCTGAAGTTCTTAGAACAAAAGTTTATCATGAGTCACGCATATCGGCTAAGCTTAAAAGCTATTAGGGTAAATGTGCTGGTTGCTCTGTGGTGGAGCCAGAGAAGAGCAACAGCACACACTGACCTGGTTTAACTGAACTGAAAAATACTTTCTGAGTCCCAAAGGAAAATTAAATTGTTGCTATGTTTAATTTACCAAAAAACAATAACCATGTTGATTTTGAAAGATTTTCAAAGCATTAAAATGTGAGGCCCTCTCCAGACACATTTTGCTTTTGTGAACCAGTTTTTAGAGAAGCTATACAAATGCTTGTTTTTATTAAACCAGTCTGTGTTACTGGATTGCTTATGACCTCCATATATTTAGCAAATTAATGAGCCAATCTAAATTTAGTTAATACAGTTCTTAACCCATAAAATAGATAAAAGCAGAAGATGGAGTTAAAAAGAGAAGCAAGAACTGTATGAAAAGAAAGCTTAGTTAGAGGGCAGACAGGGAAGCAAAGAAAATGTTTGTGTGGGATTGTGTGTATGTGTTAGTGGCCGGACAGCTGAGGTGTGTCGTGACTGCTGCCTCAGACAGACGCCATGTGTCAACACACACACAGATAGAAAAGCTGTAAACACATCCACACTAAATGTCTGGCAAAATCAGTGCGGCTCACCGGTTTAGGAAGCTGTCCTTCCCGTCCTTTTTATCCTTCATAAAATTTGCTCCCTCACTCCCTTTCATTCTCTCCCTCACACCCATGCATGCACAGTGGCTTTCGCTCATTACTCCCTTCAAACTCTTTATGTGGACCCTCCATCATGGTGCCCCCTTTCTATCTTTTCACCTTTTATTTCAGTTTAAAGCAGCAGCATTTAGATGGTGCTGGCACAGAGATCCATCACTGCACACTCTGCTGCCAAAGCAAACAGGACTCTGCCTCTCTCTCTCTGTTCATGTCAATCTCCCTCACTTTGTTCATTCATAATCACACTCACACAAACGCACGCTTACTAAATTTAATCTAGCCCCGTGTGAATGGTGTTGGCACAGAAACACACCAGTGGAATATATTAAGCAAATGCAAATCCCTTTTGTTCCCACATGCAGGCTCTCTTTCTTATGCAACTGAACGCCATGATTTTGGAGAAACATTAGCAACAGACATGTGCAGACTATGGCATACACACCTCTTCCATTAGTTCAGCATTCTTCACAGTCATCAGCTCCAGTTCAGCTTCAGCTTGGCTCAGCTTTTGTGCCTCCTGTTGCTGTATCTCCTTCTCCCTCCTCTTCCTCTCCTTGTCTTGTTTCCTCCTCTCTTCCACCATGCTCCATCGCTCATGCAGGTTGTGTACCTCCTGCTCCTTCTCCTCCAACTGGAGAGGAATGATTCAGTTTGCAGGAAGAAACAGTTATTAATGTAAAGAGGACATGTTTACAGTGGGATGACTCAAGAAAATATGTTTTTTATTGTTTAGACTAAAAGGAAATTGAGATTAAACGCTTTTAGAGGTTTTCTGACCCTGACTAGACTCTGCACAGGAAGTGGGTAAGAGGGGAATTTGCAGTGAAAGACTGTGGGAGCTGAATAAGTTAAGGGGAATTTAAGCATTTAATTACACTATGGAAATTCATTGCCTGTCAAATTAAGAATCTTTGGCTTGTTTAAACTTCATTGTACAATGTTGCTGCTCGTACAGAAAGTGTTAAATTGTGGGTGGATATATATTGGAGCATGTAGGAGGGCTGTTTGCCTCCTGGTGTCGTTTTTTTTTGCTTCACGTCCACGGTCTGGGTCTAAAATTTGACAGAATGCTCTGTCACAGTTTCCTCTCAAACCACAATATTAATCATTCTGTCTGCATGCAAGTGCGTGTTTCAAGCTCGCTGAAGGCATGCAAGGTAAATAACCACATGCACACAAGCAGAGCAGAGGATAGCAATGCAGACTGATGAAGCAAACTCCTGGAGGCAGTTGCAGCAGCTGTTTCTAAGTTCAGACTTGTCCTTATAAATAGAAGGCTTAGATAGGATGATCTGCATCTAACTGAGTTATGGTTAAATAAGCTGTGCCACAAAACAAACTGTTTTAGCTTATAACATTCAAATTTAGCAACTATTGAATAGAAAAGCTGCATAGCTGTGAGGTGATGAACATAATTTTTGCTCCACAAAGAGGGAAAAAAGCATTATAGTCCAAAAAATTTCCAGCTGGAACAAAAAAAAATTGATGCAACCTTATCCTGGTCAAAGTTTATGGTTTAAAATAAAAGAGAAAAGTCAAGTGAGGTGAATAGTGGATGTGTAGGGAAGTGAAAACTGCTAGAAGAGAGAAAAACCACAATAGCAACGACAACAAAAGCAAAACATTGTGGTCATATTTAGGTCTGCTATCTGGGCAGAGGCACCCGATGTGCCCTTTTGCTGCTGTAGCCTTTTTGTTTTAAGGGTCAACATGATGTGTGATCTATTCTGCATACCTTGGTTGTAACCAGTGATTATTTGAGCTACAGCTGCCTTTCTATTATCTCCAGCCAGTCTGCCCATTCTTCTCTGACATTTGACACAAACAAGGTATTTTGGTTCAGACGACATCTGCTTACTTTACAGTTTCTCTAACCTTTAAAGAACCAACCCATAAATGATTGGGAGGAAAAGTCAACTTTTTGGAATATGAGGTCTTTATTTGTCCTTGTAACAAAATATATAAAAATGTAAAAACATTTTTAGGGAGACTGACTATTTATTATAATGTGAAATGTCAAATTTCTTATTGTGTAATCTTCCATAAAGTGATGCAAAATGTCTGAGAAAGTAATCGTATTATACGTGTCATGTCGGGCTCTTATGGGTTAAAATGACTTTTCTTCCCCTTTCTGATGCTCAGTTTGAACTTCAGTAAAATACCTTGTAATTTCCTAATTAGCTTTCTACATTATATGGCAGTTTTAAACAAATTGACTTAATAAAGAGGCCAGTGACTGCAATGATGCATGCTTTGTCTGATTATTTGAAATTTCAAAATAATCTCTCTATAATAAGATACAAAAGAGGGAAAAATGGACTAAAAGTGACAACATTTTTAAACACTTTCCCTTTACGGTACACAAAGTGATGCAATGCAACACGATACTTTAAATACACCTTTTGCTGAAGCTGTAAGTTTCCTTGTTGGCGCTTCAGAAGCAGCATCTTATTCTTCTCCCTCTCTTTCTCCAGCTTTAACTCCAGCTCCCTGTGGAGTTCCTCCCTCTGCTCCTTCTGATGAAATGCACTCTGGGATCTGTGTTCTTCAAGTGCAGCAGCCATCTACAAGTGCAACATAAATTTAAAACAATCCAACTTACATGGTTTTCATGCGCATGCTTACTTCATCTGATTAAGATAGATAGACTTTTACATTTCCCCTTATGTGACAGTCTGTCTCCACTTTAGAGTTTAAAAAGGGCATTTCTCCTCTGCAACCCAACAAGGTCAAGCTGGTGACTGGTGTTACATTTTCATTACCTTCTCTCTCTTATTGTTAACATCATGCTTCTTCACTAAAAAGGACAAATACACGCTATGCAATAGCACCTCCCAATAATGTCTGTCCTACTCGAAGCCTAAATGTGTTATTGTTCCACGTTACATTACATGTCATTGGTGTTGTTGGGCTGAAATAGTCACAATGCACGGCTTTGTTAAGGAAAGTGAATGGCCTTGTGTACGCACTTGTGTAGTACAAAAACAAATTGTCGGGTGTATGAAACACAAGCTTTGACCTTTTTTTAGGCAGTGACTTACATGCGATATTTGTTTGTCAAGCTCAGACAAGGTCACAGTGTTTCCTTTCTGACAGCAGAAGAGATCAGACAAACTGGACCTGGACCATTGTAATTGTGTGTGTGTGTGTGTGTGTGTTCTTCTGTGTGCGTGTCTGCAAGGGTAAAAAAAAAAAACAGTTGGAAATAAAAGAGAAGAAAAAAAACCCAGATTGGCGTGTGAAAATGTGTGTGTTTGAGCTTGTGCGTGTGTGTGTGTTATGGTTTTGGTTTGAGAGTCTGCATGAGAGACTAAGATTGCGTGTGTTGGATCAAATGAGAAAACACCACTTCCTCTTTGCTGGGTGAATGTACGTGTGAGGAGCATCGATGGTTTATGTTGTGTATAGGCTTCTCTGTGTGTGCGTGTGTGAGCATGTGTATGTACACAGCTGCAGTTTGTATGAGTGACTACTTCCTTTCCACGGGTATAAAACCGTGTGGGATCAGGAACCTCAGAATGAATAATAACCTATATGAAAGCGTGTGAGGGAACCGGACTCACGCACACTTTTGTTCCTAACATAAATATAAGCTGGTCAATTTTTATGTAGTTTGGATCTTTTTAGGGAGTGAAATTAACAGACTTGTATTAGTCCATACTGATGCACGTCACATTTCCTCACCACCACCTTCTTTTGTAAGCTCTCTTTTTACATTGACCCTGCTTAGTGGGGCTGTTTCACACACACATCTGCTTTAATCTTTCAAATGCCAATGGTCGATATGGTGTGGACTTATTAATGGTAACTGTATTGACAGATCAGGCTCCAAGGTTTAGAGTCCAAGTCTATATGCTCTGTGGATCAATACATACGAACACATTGCTGACTTCTACTTGAAATACTGTTTTTGGGTATAGTGTGAGTTCAGAGGATACAAACGCCTGAGTGGAGATCAGTTTTGGTGGATTTAACAGGTTAAAGACTTGAGTAAATTTATGCTCTTTGTTTCATACATGCACTACAGAATCAGATCAGTAAAAGCAAATGTAGTTCATTATAGAACTTACTATATCACTCAATCTTTTGAGTCTTAAGTTGATTCTGCTTTATTCTTTCCAGTAATAAAACACCCATTTTCAGGCAAAAAGCACAGTATGAAGCAAAATGTGTTTCATGTGGATCTATTCCAGAAAATGTTACACAATACGTAGAAACTTACTTCATTCTGTGTTTCTTTACTCTTGGTTGTGACGCAAAGCTAAACCTAAACCTCTTCCTGCCAGACAGACGATGCAAGGCACAGTACAACACTGTCTAATAAAACACAGACTGGTTTGTGTGTAAGTATATGTGTGTGTGTGTTCCGTTTATCTAGTGTTAAACATACCGGTGGTCTTGGAGCCTTATAATGTCATGCTCATTGTGTGTCAGGATTCTCCCCATGAAACCCCTCTGAACTGTCACAATGACTTGGATGCTGGCCTAAACATCTGTTTACTTCCACGTCTGCAAGCCGTAAACCGATACACCCACGGTCACAAAGCTCAGCCGTGATTTGTTTGAGTTCGTTGCTTATAATGAAAACACTGCATTGTAGACATCACATCTTCACAATTAGATTACAATGGCACAACGGTTTTGTCTGTTAAAACGTTGCCAATTTCCTCCACAAAGGTCTGCTGACCTTGCCTGTGACCCAGGGGTCATTCTGATGATTGACGCTTTCATTTGTGTCACATATTTTAACCACTTTGCGCACAAGAAAAAAAAAAGCAAGCAGGGAATGTTGGTTTGTAGATTGACCACTGTGCTATTGCATGTGTGAATTGTGATCAAACTTATAACTCTACTGTGAACTTGCTCATAAAAATGGTTTGTAATCATTCCTAACATGACTAATATGATCTCTAGCTGTGGTAAAAATAAAAAAAAAACCTTAATTGCATGTTGTTGTTTGTAGTCTTCCTCCATCTTGGCCATTGCTTCACCATGAGACTTTATCAAAACATCTCTGTAAACAGAAAACACAAATATTGATTAGATAAAGAATCTAAATACAAATTATGTACTGCACATACAACATACACATTTTCTTTCATTTAAATAACATGTCTTCTTAGAGCTAACTGTGCTGTGAGAATCTAAATGCAGCATCAGCTGCAACATCTGAATTCACGTTCAGATAACAACTGCCCCAGGGTTAAATAACTCATAGCCATACTGGGTTCAGCAGAAGCAAACGGCCATCTGTCTCTAAAACCAGATGAGAGTCTGCTGGATGTGGCCAAAGATTCTCATATAGGATCCAATAACATGTCCACAGTCACTGGCTGCTTTAGCCTCTGGAGTTTCATAAACAGTGAAAAGGAAGAGACCAAAAACTTGTGTAGAGCCAAAGAAACAACCAGTCTATAAAAGCAAAAGTGGTCAAACCACTCACACACACACAAATACAAACGAAGGACTTCATCAGTCATTTTAACAGTGCAGCACATTCTGTGACTGAACAGATAAGAACAGCAAGTACCGCAACATCACATGTAATCTGCACCAATAATATTTACACGTGCTTCTCTGTTCATGAGGGTTCAGCGCGCCAGTGCTGCATGAAGATCGAAACTGTCTCAGAGCAAAGAAAGAAACAAAGAAAAAAGACTGCGGGAGATGAGTCCAACATAGATGGAAAGGGTGAAATTCAGTGATTTGTTGATCTTCTGGACCAATGTATCCTTTCAGCAGCTGGTCTGGCTGATAAGATGAGAGGAAACACAACTCTCAGTGCAGCAAAACACAAGCAGAGGAACTGAATGCTTTTAACAAACATTTACAGCTTTGTGGAAAAAGGCTCCTAAGAAGGTTTTCAGAGAATATCTGAGCATCATTAAGCACTCTGCTAGGACTAATCATCCCAAAGCAGCAACACATGTAAATATACATTTATATATTTGTATATTTACAGATATACAAACATATAAAGCATTGGATCCTAGCATACCGGTAGTTATATACCCAAATGTGTTTGGTACTGGTGCATACAAATGACTTGACAGCATTCCAGGAAAAAAAAATCTGTTCCAGTTTTACAGCTCCCTGCATATCAAAGTGGGAACCATCTGTATTAGAAAAGTGTCCATGTGAGGTGATGTCTTTGTGTGCACAGGTGTGTGCACTTGACTCACTTTGTATCTGATAGAGGAGACAATCTGTAGTACATTCCAGCTCTTCCTGGTCAGGGCAGACACAATATTATTCACTCCACTGGCTTTGGTTAATCACATCAGCCCACTCACCAGACATACACATACAAAGAACAAAAATAGATGTATCCAGACATCCATGCATGAGTGCTCCCAGAGAGTTGCAAGTTTGATGCCAAGCTCTGACTCCCATTTAAATGTGCTCTAGCCCTAACTAAGGAGCAGGACTGTGAGAAGCGATGGAAGCTAAGGAGGAGCTGCAAACTATCCACCAGAGAGACTGCTGTTCTTTGAGGCATGCTTAGTATTGTTACTATGTAGCATACACTAATCTGCATGACTGAGATAATACATTGTTCTGTGAGTGTGTCTGTGCGTGTATGCGTGCCATCTGGGATATATTTTTTCAGCTAAAGCTTTGCTAGTGAGAAACCACTGGAAGTGAGGATTTGACAGATTTATGAAGCCGAAGCCTTTTTAATATGTAACAAGCCGCTGATGCATACAATATCTATATATATCTGCATGTTGATGTGTGTGTGTGTGTGTGCGTCCTGTCAGATGTATTCAGAAGTAATACGAGTAGATCTCTAGAAAGAAAGTGTACCAGCAGTTTTAAAAGCAATATTGAGCCTGCATGTGCATACGTTGGTTTTGTAGGTCTGTGTGTGACCCCCCCAACCCCCACCCCAGGGAGTGTGAGCGTGCAAATTCAGCCCTCAGAAGGAGGTCTGGGGGGATTACAGGGAGGAATGATGGGAAAATCTGGGAACACTCTTTCATTTGCTCACACGCCAGGCTGCTTTTAAGGACAGGCAAGTGTGTGTATGTGTGTGTGCAGTTTGAGTGGCTGCTACCTCATCAAAAGGCACATTCCCCCTTTTTTCTCTGCACTGCTTCTATCTTAGTGTGCACACCAAACAAATGATGGCTCCACTCAAGGCCAATTCTAAATAGTTTTTATTGTGCGTCTCAACAATGCAGATCAACTGATAACAGGAATCTCTGCTGACATCATACATCCTTCAGGCTGTTTTTAGGGACAAAACTCTCCACCTGGAAAGATGATTATAATCTTAAAGTCAAAAACCTTCTCAGTCACCCAGAATTTCAAAGCAGAAATGGACTGCCTTGTAAAAAGGAAAAAAACTGAACTAAATTTACAACAATGGCAATTTATGAACTGTGAAGGCAAAAGAGTGACAGCCATAATAAAATCTAAGACCCAGACAGGGATGATATAATACTTTCCACTCAACAAAAACAGGGAGAAAAATTGAGAAAACAGAAATATAAAATGAGTAAACACGGACCAAGACGTTATCTACTGCCCAAGACAGTAAACCGCTTCATTGTGGATGGGCAGGCAGGATGGAGAGCTCTCTAGAACATCATTTTTGTCACAGAAAGTGACTGCTCAAAAACCACTTCAAACAAGTCCTCGCACATTTTAAGTGATGGCTGTGGAAGCAAAGATATTCCTGACCTCTCTTGACTTTTAAATCTACTCTCTCCACTTTCTGTCGGTTTCACTATTTTTCCTCTCTCTTCTTGTCCTTGCACACACTGCCTGTTTGTTAGGTGTGTGACTGTTACTGAAACAAGGGCAGACATCTGGCCTTTGTGTATCACTTTATATTTAAATACAATTATGTAACACTGTGTTGTTTAGAGCTCAAAAACACATTTTAGGGTGCAACACCCCTTTAAATTCAGTGATTCATACAGTGGGACAGAATCCATTTTATAGCACTGTCTCCTGCTCATTGATCTGCATGTACTGTATGTAGAAGTTACTCTGCACTGACATGAGACATTGCACTTTATTCCACCAAGGCATGTTACTCAGTATATGCTTACAACTCTTCTGGCAGTACTTACTCATCACTTATTCCACAACAGCAAATGTGACAAGGAACGTAGTAGAATGAAAAGGAACATAAGATAAACGTGCTGAGAAAAGCAGGAACATGCATGATTTAATAAACCTTGGTATGAATATGATATAATATGAATAGTTGTTAGTTTATACACACATAC
>JBAMHV010000009.1:20779309-20789907 GCA_037177535.1 Pseudomugil gertrudae
TATGTTTTGGAAAGAGTTCTCTAAGAGGCATGTGTCTGATTAAATTGTGCAGAAAAGGTGCTGTTGGAAAAGGGCATGTGCGTTCAGTTCAGTTGAGGACATCAGCATGGGTGTGTCTTTCAGGTTACCGGGGCTTTCTTTGACTTTCCAGTTTGTGGTGGAGGCTCAGCATTGAAACAACTTCATGGGATTTAGTGAGTGCACAAAAACAAGCACTTATAATCCAATTCTCTCAGCAAAATAGCTTCATATTTTTTATCAGACAGTAAAATAAGATTATGCTTATGACCATTGTTCCCCACTGAGAGTAAAAAGTTCACAGAATGGCACATTATTTTCATCAAGATAAAAAAAGACACAGCAAATGAAAATATGAAGGGTTCCCAACTTGTTTAAAAGCTGAAGGATGAAATTAAACTGTTCTTATTTATGAATGCAGTCAAATATTTGATATAAAAGATGAATAATTTTGACATTAAGAAACAGTTTTTTCTACCAATAATAATCATTCATTTCTGTATAAAAAATGTTAATGTTAGTTAAATGTTTAATTATCAGGCATCATACCATAAAGAAATACAAGTTTATTTTAGAGTTGGGATTCTCAAAGTTTGGTATGAATGTCAGTGTTGTGTCACATTAGCTCATTGGTTAGCATCATCAAGTTTAAACCTGTTAGTCAGCCTTTATCTTAAGATTGCATTTCTCTATTCCTGTTTTCCCTAATATAATTATCTCTGTTAGCCCTGCAATGGACTTATGACCTCAGCAGCGTGTAACCCGTCTCTTATGTGTAAGCCGTTCATATACTGGTAATACGTTTGATAGTTTAAAATTGTTTTGGCTTTTAAATATTTTATGGGGATGTTTTTTTCTGGTTGTAAGATGCTATCACCAAATAGATCTAATCTAAAGCAGCAAATAGATCTAATCTAAAGCAGGTAAATGGGTAAGTAGTTTAATGTTATCTTGAAACACCAGTATCAGGGACATTCAGTCAATGTGATGAAAAACACTGGCTAAAGTATTGACACAGGCAAACAACCCTACGTGTGCTTATTGAGCAGTGTGTGCTCTGCAGTGTCAGCCACACAGAGAGATGTAACACCTCACATTAGACTCTGGGCACAGCTCTTAACACCAAGATATACACCCACTCTGCTTCCAAAGAAGGGATGTTGGCCTTTGGTTTGCATTGATTTTTGCTGTTCCACACCCTGTGTCCTTTCAGGCAGAAAAGAGTTGTAAATATTTAACATTAGAACATTACAGCCTATTTCCCAGTTTAGTAGCTTAGCAGCAGTCAGTCTGCAGCTTCACTGCAGAGAAAATCAGCTGACAAGCTGGTTCTTAAGGTAGGAATGGTCAGCATTGTAGCCTAAAGCAACCAAACTTACCGTGCTCTTCATAAATCAGTATCTTTAACATATAAGATTAATTTCTGACAGCAAAGCTGTTTGTTTGGGTTTTTTAGTGGCAGTTTTACATACCTATGCTAGCTTTTTTGCAATTATTTTAGTGCAGCATTCTCTTTTGATGCTAATTTAGCCTCCGTCTTGCATCCTACCTGTACTGTGAGCTCTCTTCAGCCAGTCTCAGCCTCACAGTCTCACATTGACTCACTTTATATCTTATTATCTCTTTCCTTACTTTTGTTCCTCTCTTCTATAAGATCTTCACAGTGCAAGTTAAAAATGGCTGGTGTGTTTATATCAGTTTGCTAGCGTGTGATGCAACCCAACACACCATGCCAGATAAAAACCTTGTGTAAAGCAGTTTTCCAGCCTGTTGAATGACAGCTCTAGAAATTTACATAAGACATCAGACAAGTCCAGAACAAACTGTTTTAAGGTCGTAAAGTTACATAATATATCTTTAAGAAAGGCTGGTTTGTGAATCAGCTTACTACTGAACATTTTTAAATGCTAAAACCTATTATGACACAAAGTTTGAGCTTCGAGGTGAAGAATAGGATGCAATTATTAATAGAAGAAAGCAAAGAGCAGAGGATGAGTCAACAATCAGGACCTTTCTGTTGTGAGCCCTTCTTTTTCCTCCTGGATCAGCTCCAGGGCTTTCCTCATTTGTGTCACTTCCTGTACAGCTGCACAGTACTCCTGGTTCAGTTGTTTCTCTCTCTGTTCCCATGACGACAGCTGCTTCTGCATGGCATCACACCTTTGTTGACATAACAACCACCTCTCATTTTTCTCCTCCAGTTCCCCTTTCAACCTGTTAAAGAGACACAGGATTGATTGTGTGAACAAACATGTCCACGCTGTGATGGTCCGGGAGGAGTTCTTCTTTTCATCTGCATTTAAAGAGGGCATGTTTATACGTGTTGTGAGCAACCACCCAAGCACACACACCTGCAGATGCAAAGTAACACTATACTGACAGGTCAACAGGTGAGTGATCAAAGGAAGCTGTTACATAAGGGATAAGTCAACAAAAGCAACTTTTCTTTTGGAACATATAAATTACAGACAATGATTTAACTGCCAGTGTGGTTTTTGTTTTAGATTAATGGCCAGAAAAACACAAAACATATTCATACTGTGTGTAAATAATTAAAAAAGTTACCTCTCTCAGTGTTTTGACCAGATAAATGCTGTCTCTTGGCACCCATGGTGTCCATTCTCAAACAATTAGGTGCACTGTTATCTACCCTGCACCTAACTTTGCATCCTTTCTGAAATAGCATCCACCCCCCAGTGCTATTATATGTTGAACTTTGTTGGAGCCAGAGGGTTGGATCAGAGACTGCTGTGTGGGAAGGGAAATAAATTGACAGTGTAATTGAGCACACCAGGCAGTCAGTGGCTTAGAAAGGGAATACCGGCAGATACCATGTGAAAAAATACACACCCTGCATATATCTAACGCCTGCATGGAAAGATGAGAGGCCTTCGGCGTATATGTCTGTCTGTGGGCGTACACATGTGGATTGGGGGTGTGTGACACATGTGTCTGCCTGCATATCAGTGTGATACACTCCCATCATACTGCATATCTACAGTAACGTGTGGGTTTCTGTGGCACCAGTGATTGTGTATGTGTGAGAAGCACGACTTCATGCCACTTAAGAAGTGCTTCCATCTGTTGCACCAGCCTCACATGAGACTATGTGCTGTCACTGGCACTTTACAGAGCCTAAGATCTCAACTTCACCAAGAAACACCAACATATCCTTCTCTTTGAGGGACAGAAGAGCAAAGAAAGCGCATAATTATGAGGAGAATGAGTGGGATGAGTAAAGGGATTGAGTTTGAGAAGCAATGGGGATTTATCACACGAGGTAAAACCAACGCGGAGGAAAAAAAGGAAAGGTTGCCAAACCTGATGACATTGTTTCTGTGTTCCTTCTCAGAGGTTTCCTGTTGGGACAGCTGTTCAGCCCTCTGTCCTTTCTGCTCTCTGGAGATATAAAGTAAATGGTCACTCAGTTTTCATCCTTTGTCGAACAAGTAAATGTACTACCAAGATATACTGACAAAAATCAACAAAAAGTTATACTTCTTCCTTTCCATGGATTGTAATTCATACCTGCTACACCGATATTTCATATTCAGGCAGAGGGAATTATATTTACTCCCCGAGTATGTTTTTACAATCTCAAGTGTCAGTGAGAGAGAAACCATATCCATATAACTGCTATCCTGTGTACTCCTACACTTGAATCTTTATGTGGAAGAAGCCAAACTTAATAATGGATCCTCCCTCTGGGATCAGTAAAAGTTCAAGAAAGCTTCCTGTGTATCACAACTCGAAGAGTCTCGAGTTTCGTTTAATGACTAAACAGAAGTGTTTTGAACGGACGCTTTCTATAAGTAGTCCAATTCCTACATTCTTGGTTAAATTTAGACTAAACAATCTAATATTTTGTAAGATCGCCTCTTTTTTGTGGAAACTGAAATTGCTTGTTTTTAATTATCACTCTGCATGCCTTGACAGAATGCACACACACACTGAGACACACACACACTTTACACTAACCCTACTAACCCTGTTGGCTTCTCAACCTAATCCCCTCTCTGGCGGCATGATCAGTTAATATGCTTGTGTGTGTGTGTGTGTGTTGCTGGCTGTCTAACCCTGTGACCTTGCAACTGCACGCAATGAGGATACAGAGTGAGAGAGGGCCTGTATGTCTGAGCTCAAGCGCAGACAGCCTGCTTTCCCTTCCAGTGTCACAGATTTTTCTGACAACTGTCTGGTTTTATTTGTCTGTTCTACTTAAAGGGAAAATAGCAAGTCCAGCTCAACCTGATATTGATCATTTACTACAGCTTTATGCCATAAAAGACAGTTCCTTCAAATTTAGGTTCTAAATCCTTCAATTAGAAGGCAAATGTTAATAGTAATAAAGTAAGAAAACATAAAGTAAGAACAATACCACAACATTGCTTGCACTTTACAGTAAGTTGTCTTAATAGTCTGTGCCACTTTGTCTCTAAGGAAGACTTTAACAGACATTGGTAGCATTTTTGTCGAGTGATTAGAGTTAAAAAAAAAGTGCTCTGTGAAGTAAAGGAGCGGTGGAGCACTTTGTGTATGTTTGTGGCTGCAGGCATGTGGTGCAGCTGGCATGCACATGGAAAAAAAAAAAAGAGCCGGAAGAATCTATTATCATACATTATCAGTGGAACTGTTAGGAAGCAGGTTACACTCACAACAAGGTGTTGTCTCACAGGTTTCAGTAAAAAAAAAAGAAGAAAAACACAGAGAGCAATGCTGAAATATTAAATCTATAATAATTACATAAACGTTTATGCAAGATAAAAGAATGACGGTAACTGCAGCACATTCAGATTGTGTAATTATTGCCTGAAAGCACATGCCCTTTAAATATCAGACTCCTGATAAGACACAAGCCCGAAGCCTCCAGCTGCTTTTTTAAATTCTTCATCAGCTGTTGTGGATGATATAGGCTCATGACAACTTTAAAAACAAAAAGGAATTTAACTCACTGTCACTCACATTTGTTTTCAGAGTAATTAGAGGTGTCAAAGAATGAACAGTAAAAGTGAAACAGACATGTGGGAGTGCCTCCACAATTATAGTGAAGAAAATTCTGCATAGTTTACTGGTGACCCCATCTGAAAAGACAGGTGGCAGATTGTGCAAATCATGGTGGATCTCGACACTGAAATTGTAACGTGTGGGTAAAACTCAGCTGTCTCTCCTCCCATCTCCATCCCAGTGTATGGTAACCAGAATAACAAACAGGCAAACAGCTGGGAAAAACCTTCCCGTCTTTCAGGACAATGCCATTTAGTGAATGGCATGTGTCCACATGACTATCAATCAGAAGCGATACAAATAAAACAGAATTAATAGGATTTATTTGTAACTAAAGAAAGAAAAGGCGAAAAGAGATTTCCTCTTTTCTAAAGAGTTATTATTGGCTTCATTTAAAATGAGGTATGGAGGGAATATTGTGCTTTTATGTGTGTCAGAAGGTATTAACCAACAGCTACACTTAGGCCCACTTTGTCATACATACATTCACGTATGCATAGATGTGTCAGATGGTATCAGACTTAAAAAGAAAACGAGCATCAATCACATCAACCCTTTGCTCTTCTGCTCTTGACCTTCATTCATTTAAACATTGACTCTTTCATCCATCCTCCCTTGCTCAGGGTAGCCATCCTTTCTTTCATCTATTCTCCCTCTAATCCATCCTTTCAACCAAGTCTGTCTCTCCCATGTGTTCATCCTCTGATGAAAGGGTGAGCTCCGTGTCTTCTGCCAATTAAAAAGCAGCAGGAAGCTTCCTAACAGCATGTACATATATGTCATCCAGACACTACAGGAGGATGTGTGTGAAGCTCTCTGATCAACGCACTCACTGTCGAGGTGTCCTCTTGGAAAGTTCATATCACCCCGTGCCTTCTGCAGACTTGTGCAGTAGCCACGAGCTGGTAGTGTGAAATAAGACCTCAGATCTCAAATTAGATGTATCACATGATATTGCATTCACACATATCCGGGTTTACATGCTAAAAAAGTTGTCATGAAAGGAAAAGCAACAATAAAGCCAGTTCAAATACCTTTTTAAAAAAAAAGGGGGAAAAGTGTGTGAATTGTCCTGACAAAACAAGCTGCCCTTGAATGCCCCCTTAGGATCAGAAAAATTCCACAGACATGATCTGTCCTCATAGTGTCCCTGAAATATGTGTGTGTGTGTGTGTGTGTGTGCGCATGTTTCCAAAGCAACGGACTGGCGCCACAGAACAGAACAGGTGTGGATTGCTGGTGCTCAATGGAGGTGGATGCGGGGTGTCAGTGGTTGGGAAGTTGTCATGGCAACCCTTCTTACACACAAACAAAGTTTTATTCTTGACTTTCTAGAGAAAAGCAAAGGTTTAGGAAGTTTTGGAGCAAACATGATGCATGGTGAAACTGAAACAATAAAGAGCACACAGACTCAAACTGATGTACACATGCAAACACACGCGGGTGTGTGAGCAGGCAGGCAATCTGCATGAAATAGACAGTGAAGGGAGGGTTAGCCAATTACCTCCGACATCCCATTTGGAACTTTGTCTAGACCATGTCTGACTGTCTCAACACAGGGAACAGAAGGAAAATCGCAGGGTTGCATTTAAGGACATATATATACATTCGAAGCACCAACAACATGCTTTGGGTTTTCTATTTGGACTGGGATCTGTTCAGAAATGACAAATCATCATAAGTCAAGTCTAATAATTCCAACTCAAGAGCAATTGTGGACACAGTGTTTCCATGGTTTCATTTTAGATTTGACACATTTCCTGAACATGTTTAACACTAAATTACTATTTTGAAAATCAGAAAAGAAAGTCAAAATTATTTATGGGCTCTGTTGGAGTTTCTATAGCACAAATATTTCTTGGTAATATTAAACCCAAACGGGTTTCTCATAAGTTGTGTACACAATGACTTTAAGGAGAAAACAAAAACACACTCATGCACACAGACTGTGAATGGTTTAAGACAGTGGATGACATATTCATACAGAGTCTTGTCATCCTTTACTATAACAATGGAAGGTCAATATTTAAGGGATAATGCCAGATGAGGTGTCCATTATCAAAACATTAAGTCCATTAATTTCACCTTGAACACCTTGATGGGCATTATCTCACTGATACGGTCACTTAAAATAAGTATTAAATCAGTTATTACTGTTCAACTCTTAAGTTTTTCACAAGAAGTGTCTGAGTGGATTCTTTAATACCTGTTGTTGCCAAGGTAACCGGCTCTGGCCACAGAACCTGCAGCTCAGTCGGTCACAGCTGTTAATATATGTACGTTGCTGTTGCTATGGTTACAAACTATTGTTTGAGGCAGCATAATAGAAAAATCAGGTATTTTGATCTGAACTTTTTCGTTCATAGGTGTCCTATATCACGTAATAACGGGCACCTTGCAGCCAATCAGAATTGAGTATTCACCCAGACCACGGTATAACCATAGAGAATGTGAAGTGAATGTTACAGGCCATTGCTCAGGAACATTTCTTCAGATACAAGCCAATTTGGAATATAATAAAACAAAACTTTATTACTCTTAAACAGAACAAAATGCAGCATACAATGGGCTTTATACACAACACCGCTTCCTGAACTAAGGACAGCTCCTTTGTTTCCTGTCTTTCATTACTGGATGAATTGATTAATCCAGATGTGTCTGGTCATTGTCATCATGGTTACTGAGGCTGGATGAATCAGTTCGTCCAGTAATAAAAGGCTTTGGAAAGACAAACTAAGAGCTAAAACTTGATTTTAGCAGAATGACCAACACACGGTAACAGCATAAGACTGCATACCTCTGCCACTGCTACATAAAAGAAATGAAGAAATAAACCTGAACAAAGATGTAAATCAACATCAGACTAATGATTCTTAAATCAGGCTGGAATACATGTTTTTTAATGCTAAACCATCTATAACTTTATTGAGCCATCCTGCTAACAGGCCAACAAAAGAGCAGTCAAAAATGTATATTGTGAGAGAGCAGGAATCATCCTTATGACAGAGTTAAACCACTAGAAGCTTATTTTCCTTCTATGGAATCAATTCTTCAAAACACACACACACAGCTCAAAATATAATAAAGGTTTTAGACTTGAGCTCACTTGCCTTCTTCATAGAACTCATCATGCAGTATTGCCTTAAGGCTGAGTCTTCCCATAACATACCTATATCCATATGTCTGTAAGGGTTGCGTGAGAGTGCAAACACTCCCTCCATCCTTGTGTCTCAGCACTGATTCCTGTGATACATAGATGATCATGTTCCACACAAACTCACACATGTACGTGGAATCAACTATTTGTATGTGAAGAGGAAGGGAAGCATGTTAATTCTGTGTATAACAGCGATATGGTTTTCACCAAAAATAGATTATCTGTTGAAAAATAAAACTGGAAGGAAAAGAATAAATGAAAACAGCAAGTTTCAGTGAAACATCAAGATTATCAGTCATTCATGTGGTTGTTGAGGGATTTCTGGCCACCCTTCTTTCATGCTTGTTTGTGTAGGCTCTTTCAAGGTCTCGCCACAGCTTTTCCATCAGGCTGAGCTCTGGACTGGACACCTGGAAACGTTTACTTTATTTGATTTATTTTTTTGTTGTAGATTTTTGCTGTGTATATTGTCTGAAAGGTCCAATTTTGGCTAAATTTTAACTGTCTGGCAGATGGTTTCACACTGTACCCGAGAATACTTTGTTATCAAGAAGAGTTTATGGTTGACTCAATGACTGCAACACTGTGACTGACATGTGGAATGGGATTCCTTTGCATTTTTGTTTCTTCAATACATGGTGTTGTGCACTATGGTCACATCTATCTGAAAGATAGGGTTTCAGGAGTCTTGTTGTTTGTTAAGAAGCATTTTTGGCAACCTAAGCTGTGCTGTTTTCTATTAAAGCAAAATGAAGCTTTCTTGTGCAAACCTTTCTAATCATACTGTCACTAACTTTAACATTTAATATGCTAATTGAGGCCTATAGCATTTGAAATATAGATAGTGGGTCTATCTTTTTGGGATTCTCTGAGTTTTGCACGTTCTGATGTTGGACTGCACTTGCTGAGATGTCCATGGGAAAACTTGGGTTTGCACCTTTCTTCTGTATTTTGTATTATTTTATGAAAGTCACTAATTCCACAATATGGCACATGTTGTTGCTCATCTGCAAGATCTGATGAGAAATATGATATTTAAAAAAAACTTGGATACATAAAAGCTTAGAAGCAAAAGATTTATTTTAATGAATGTAAATGGCTGTTTGCTAATCAAAACAAACAACGTGACCTGTGTTGTAAATCTTCATGCTTGTGTTTGGGAAAAATGTTAAGCAGTTGCAATGCATAGCATACTTATCTGTGAAGAATGCTACTTTTTATTTTAGATCTCCACAGTACAAATGGTTTTCTTTTGATGCGTGATTACATTATTTAACTTTTTGTTACAAAACTCAGCTGCCATCTTTTCTAACAGTCTGCAAATGTAAGCGAAAAGGCCCAAAAATTTATTCTGTGGTGCTTTATTACTGTTGTAATACTTGGACAATATGAAGCTTTGACTGCTTGAACCATTCAACTCAAAACCATATCCCTCAATTTTACTATTAATAGCAGATTTTTAAAAAAGTATGTTTTTTTATAATATATATTCTTTATTTTTTTACTCAGTTTGAACAGGATAAGTGATAAAATCAGTTTAAAAATGTTGCAATAGACAAAGCAACTTCCAGGGGCTAAAAACAAAGCCCATCTATTTAAATATGTAGTTATACAGTCAGCCACTTAGCCAATTCCCAGGTCACCCTTTTTTAAAAAGGTATTTTAACAGTCTTGCACACAAATTATTAGTGACTAAATTAACTTAACTCACATTGTAGGGAACGATGTTATTCATGTGTATTTCCACAAGTATAACTAACCCATAACAATTAAAAGCCACTCTAGTAGTGTTTGGAAATAGTGGTTATATTAACTAAAGGCTTAAAAATAGCCCCTCTGTCATTCTGGAACAGCTTTTGTAAATGCATGTTGACATCGTACATAGGTTTATGCCGACACTCAATCTCAGAAATATGTGAAGCAATCTGATGTGTGGGCTACTGTTAGCTGTGTTGGCTATTATCAAAACTTCCTGCTACATTCCAAACAGAGTACAGCGTTTGCTGTACACAACAAACCGTTGTTTAGTATGTGAATTTTTATGTGGACTATTGCTTTCAGGGTGTCCATTACCATCTGGCAGTAGGACTGCTGATGAAAACTAGACATCTGGCTAATTCGGGTGCATTTACATTCTCATGATGTCTATTAATGTATACTGTCCCATTAAAAACTAAACTAATCAAATAACAATAAAAATAGAAAAGGATATTTAAACATTGCTTGGGCTCTGGAACCACTATCCTCGAGAAGGGTTGGACCTTCTTCCACTCTGGCGTTGCCCCCGGTGAGAGGTGCCGAGCGGGTGTGGGCATACTAATTGCCCCCCGGCTGGGCGCCTATACGTTGGGGTTCACCCCGGTGGACGAGAGGGTAGCCTCCCTCCGCCTTCGGGTGGGGGGACGGGTCCTGACTGTTG
>JBAMHV010000009.1:20821570-20844773 GCA_037177535.1 Pseudomugil gertrudae
CCCCCCCCCCCCCCCCCCCCTTCCTCCCTCCCTCCCCTTCTTCCTCTCCCCCCTCCCCCCCCCCCCCCCCCCCCCCCCCCCACATCTGTCAAGCTGTGCTTTTTTATTTTGCATGTAGAAAGATGTTTTGTTTGCTTTTTCTATGCATTGCCTGTGTTCTGTATGCGATTGTGTTTATGAACCAGACAGCACTTCGTGACTGTGCCTTTGTTGAATTTTGCGATGATAACTCACCCCCACATGGTGCTCAATGTAGCGAGAGCCAACACTGAGATTTAACTCATCTGGACCCCTTGGCGCAGCACACGTGACCTGACAAAACTGTGTGTGTTTGTGTGTGTGTTTATGAGTGTCTATGTGTAGAGGTGTGTTGCTTCTCTGACAACGGCACGGTATGCACGTCTATGTGAGTAAATATGGTTCAATGTCTTTGGATTTGAGGGTGTGTAAATGGTTGTGAGCGGAAAAGAGAAAGTGGAAGGATGGTAAAAGTCACAAGGCATAGAAGAAAGTACAAGAAGGGAGGGCAGATGTGTGTGAGACGTCGGGACCAACAGATTTGATGAGGCTCAAACTGGTGCACGGTGTGGCTGTGCCAAAGTCGTGTGAGTGAGAAATGGTCAGTTTCTGGTGGTATTTGCAAATAAGAGTGACACTGAGAAATCTTCTGCCAATTACTCACACACGTTATGTGAGCAGGCAGACAACAGAAGCCAAAATTCAGCTTCAGGCCAGAAGAGCAGACAAAGTAGAAATGAACAGGTTTTAAAACATGTGCAGAAAAGGGTAACTGAGCCAGTGGGGTTGTAAAAAAAAAAAAGCAGGAAATATAATAAAGTAAGGTCTCGGAGGGAATTATTACCCAGGGTAGCATGTTTAACGCATGACTGGCTGTCCGTCTGTGCGCATATCTTGTTTTTCCCTGCCTTCTCTTCCCCTGTCCTGTTAGCCCACTTCACTTGCTCCTTCGCGTGGAAGCAGGGAAAGGGCAGTGGCAGAGAAAGAATCACCTATGGCTTCCTTGACCAGCACTCGGCCATGCATCACATCACATACAACACTGGGTGAGGCACAGCCAGGCACGGCATACACATAAATAAACAACTAGCTTGAGTAGTGGGAAGCAGACAAAGACCTGGCTTTGTCTATTTGGATCTGGTTGTATGAGGGGTCTTTGGTTATGCTAGTCTAAATAAATCAGTTTACATGTTTTCTCTTTGTTTTCCTTGAAGTTAGCAAGTTAAACAAATCAGATCCTAATATAGCATGGTAGCAGGGGAGCAAGAGATGGTTTTAGTGTTAAAAGCTCAGTTATCAACTTCATAAAAGCATGGTGATCCATTTCACCTGAGAGGCAAATCTATGTTATCACTGGCTGTCAGATGGGAATCCTCATCACCACACAAGATTTAGTAAAACCATGATCATGTAAATGACGCCTTTTGGGTAAGATATGCAAACTCCTCTTATACACAGGCATTAGATTGCACTATACTATTATATACCCACACTATAATTGTGAAGATAACTGGGATTCTCCTGCAAAGTCCTTCCTCAAAACAAACATTGCTGACAAATAACAGAGTAATAACATACTCCAAAAATATTTTCTCTCCAGAGCTTGGAAACTGGAACAAGTTTATTTATCTCATTGGCACTAGAAAGATGTGCACTATGCTTTCACAACATGAGATGAGATGTTTTGTAATTTAATTTCCCTCCCTGGGGTCAGGTTTGAAAGTCAGAACAGAGGAGAACAGCAAGCTAGCCAAAAAAAGAAAAAATCATCAGGGGAAGGTGGTTTTACATTAATCAAAGTTAGTATGTGCTTCTTTTAGCACCAAAAAACCAAGCCCTGTAACACGCAGCTCAGCACGGCATGGCACAGTGTATTAAGTAGAGAGTCACGAGGAGGCAATGATGTGAATGCTGCAGTAATTTAACCCATATCAATGTTTAAATTCGTCCTCTAACAGCATATATGTCTGTAAGACTAAAGACTCGCAGCATCGTGCAGCATCTTTAATAGCTGATTCTGTTTATAAAATGATGGAAATACTTTTTCATGTAACCTGAGGCAGCTCGATATGACCTTTGCGGGATGAGACTATTTAATCTGATAGCAACACGGACAGTGGTTTCTGAGAATGTGAGGTCATGGTGTAGCATTTTTTATATGATTGCACAGACTGAATACGGTTGCTAACCACAAGATTAGTCACTGTTTACTGTACATGCAAGAATATTTGTTTGTGTAAACAGCAACAATTTCATCACCTTTTGATGGAGCTGCCCAAGATTAGCTTTACAGGACCAAATTAACATAAAAGAGAAAAGTTGATATGATATTTTTAGTTCTTTGTGTACGTATGGGTGTCCAGAGATGTATGGCGTGCGGGTAAGTCTTGCACTTGCTCTTTGAAATGCATACCTATCATGGCTGCCATATGTTTCTTATGTTAATTTGTCACCATATTGACTTGAACGCTTGAGAAGCTCAGGGGAACACAAGCATAAACGTGAGGTCAGAGGTAAACACATAAACATAATGGTGGGTTGTTTTGAAGAGCACCTCTCGAACCTGGTCCACAACTGGCATCTTTATGATTTTTTTTCTCTGTGTTGCACAGTGATAAGCCCTAACCGTTTACAATAAGTTGGAAGCATTTTGGGGATTGACTTGCATAAACATACACCTAAATACCTAAAGATGTTCCTTGTCACCATTTCAGAGTCCATGTGCTGTTCGTTTCCCCTCCAGGTGACCTCCAGTATGGAGGTTTTGGCTGTATATTGCTGCTGCTGTGCTGCAGCAAGTATATATACAGGCAGTGCAGTATGCTGATGTGCATATTTGTGTAAACAGCAAGTATATCCCAGCCCTAAGCAGTGGCAGGACCCAGGTATCTCCACCTAAAAATGCAGCAACTGTCAACATTTCAATTTTACTGTCTAAATAACCTCAATAAGAGTTTTCCTGGTAAGAGCAACTTGTGGCTACTTCTGCCATTTTTTTTTTAGCTCAACAGCTCTTGTCTGACTTTCATGAGCTTATGCATTTTAAAGAGTGACAGACCACAGACTAGAATGCAAATAGACCCATTAAGCACACACATAAATGATGTCTATGAAGCAATGTGGTTATGTTGTGTAGAACAAGGTCTGGTATAACATTTGACAAGATAAAGAGGTGACATTAATGGTTGTATGTGTATCTTCAAAATTCCCTAAGTATTCAGTTATATCAGTTCTTTCATATACATACAAGTTATCCATGCCCACTGATGCCCCCCATTGTGTCAAAGAGTCTGGCTTGAGCACCTTGTGGTGATAACGGTATGTATGATCTTTTTCCTGTTTTGCAAGCAGTGGATTTCTGGAAATCATTTTTAAATCAGGTAAATTATCAAATGCAAAAAATTGCAAACAAATAATCACTAAAATGGTGAATTATAAATTATGTTTGTCAAAAAATAAATGAATTCTCAAATACTAAATCAATACTAAAATGATGTATTCAGTAGGATGATGTATTCAGTAGGATATCTGTTAGCACAGGTATTGATACTTAAACACTACATTTGCACTTGGTTCACAGAAAGGACTAGCTATATTCAATGGGCACTGCAGTAGGCAGACTCTCTCCCCACAGCAGCTATCTGGTGGAACTATTGTTTACACGAGAGATGCTTTCAGCATGGCAGTGGCCAAAAAGCAACTGGTGCTTATGTTCCTTGAGGAGAAAATCTAAAAAGGAAGATAGCTATTTGGACTCTAAAGCAATGATTCACTAGAGCTGTGGATTCACACAACTCCAAACAAATCTGCCTCCCCTAACCACAGAAGCAGACCAGGGGGGTTAGATCAAAGTGAAGCAAACAGTGCCAGTGTGAATATTCTCTTTACTTGCTGTTCAAACCTAATATGAATATTTAGATGTTGCTGTCAAGCATGGCTAACAACCTCAGTTACCTATATGTCTGGCTACATATCTTTTCTGCACTCTTTTCACTGTAAAATGATCTAACTGCACAACATGGTTATATTTTCCCCTGTTATGAAGCGATGTGTGCGTTTTTATTTTTGGCTGAAAAACATTAAATTTTCTAAATAAAGTTGAAGGCATGCCAAACATTCATAGTTTGAGTAATGTAGCCACACCGCCAGGCTTACACAACTCATGTGTTCATATCTTACAATCATTATGTATCTCTTATTGTCCCACGCTGATAAAAAGGGATCTGAAGCCATACCTTAACAACCACAAAGACAACAAACATTACCAGCAACAACAGAAATACTGACACCAAATTAGGCTACCAGACATACAAGAGCTTAGCAGGGCTGTCGCCGAGTACATTTGTATGGACATGGTTCCTGTCTTGTACATTGTGTAACATTGTGTATTTGCTCTGTTTTCAGGAATAGTGAAAAACAACACACTTAAGTAAATTAATTAGTGGTTGAGGTTTTCTCATTTTGTATTTTTTGCGCTACATTGAACAGTTTGAGAAAACTATATGTTTGCATGAACAAGTTTTCTAAATATTGCATTTGTTTAGCATGTTTGTCATTTGTATTGTACAGTTTAGTTTGCATCATCACTCATGTTTCACGTTTTATTTTTTTATGCCCTAAAATGGTACAGAAAATGGTGTTGAGTATCAAGCACCATCTGTCACGGTTCGGAGGCACGAAGGTGGGGTGAGAACCCAATTGCAGGCAGGAGGCAGCAGGATTGCAGATTAAAAGGTTTATTGAACATAAAACTAGACTGAAGAGTAACAAAACTAAGACTAGGACTAAGACCAAGACCAGTCACCAAACAGTGCATGCAAAGCAATGAACCCACCACCAAGAGTGAAAACCAAAGGGCTAAAATACCAACTGAACTAAACAAGACCCAGGTGAACCCAATCAAAATTAAACACAGGTGAAATCAATGAAAATCAAAACAGGAAACCAAAAACACACCACACCAAGTGTCTAAACCATCCTTAGTATTAGAAATTTTAGTATTGTGACAACCATAACCTATGTATTAACAGATAACATTTTTCATATTTATAGAACATTAGATCTTACAGAGGAAGTAGTTATCAGGATAAACCTTGTAACTGCTTTATAAAAACATCAGTGGCCTATGAAAGCCTATGAACTATCATGCAATATTGTCACTTTGTATTACCCGGCCCCAAAAAACACCTGTGACAATATTGCACAATAATCTCCCTGCTGTGCTTCAGTCATTACAGCAGATTAGTGTTCATCCCCCACAAGACACCCCGCTTCACTCCCTTCTTTCCCACAAAGAAAACAACTGAAAATGGGAAGACGACTAAAAACTGCCATAGAGGAAGAAACAGGAGGAGGAAGGTGATATAGAGGCAGGGGAAGGAAGGGAGCAAGTCTGAGGCACAATGATTATACTCATGGACAACAAACGCCCTGCTGTTACCCAGTGCCCCCCTGAGATAACATTAGGGAGGGAGAAAATGGGGAGGAGGGATCTGGTCTGAAGTGATCTATTATTCAAGGAGTAGAGAACTGATGGAATGAGTGAGAAAGAGGAAGACACGCAGAGAGGAAGAAAGGAGCGATATGTACCATGGTGTAATTTACTGGGACAGGAGGCTTGTGTGTTCCATCTTGTTTTTCTCAAAAAGACTTTGCAATGCTCACATTAAAAATTAATGGATTGAAGAAGAAAATGAGGGAGTGCAGTTGAGAGGTCACGGTTGGACAGTCAATAGTCTGAGAAGCACGAACGCATGAGAAGGAGGCTATAGTCGTTTTCATGACTAACTTCTGTTGCATATTTTCATTGAGAATGATTATGTGGAGAGATGAATTAAAGTAGAGCTTTTGAGGCAACAAAATTAAGTCTTTAGTAAAAGAGCACCCTTGTTTTGTTGCAACATGGCAGAGGTTCTTTCATGCTTTCTAAGGTATTGGATTTATTAAATGCATCATAGGAATGATGAAATGTTGCCAAAGAATATGTTCAACCGTGTCTGTGGAAAAGGTCAAAGACAAAGTCATTCAGGCACTGAAAAAAGAAAAAGTAAAAACAAGAAGTTGCTCCTGTGCTGGCTTGTAACCACAGCTGAACATTGAATCAGTTCTGTTTGCTTCAACCTGGACCCTGCACCACAACATGGGTATGATGAAGCAGTGGGAGCTTGATGTTTCATATCACCAATGTGCAGCACAAAATGTCAATCACTGTTTGCAGCACATTATTTAGTTTATTGAATCTTTTAATAAACACAGCTGCTGTTAATCCTATTAAATTGTTTAGATTTTTTCTAAAACCTTTATCCACATGGATAAAGGACTTGTGCACATACTATTTTACTTGACTACATTGCCTGGACCCTAGATGATGTAACAAGACAATATTTGTTGCAGAATCATCTGCTACAGCGGTACATTATGCAGAGCTCCAAACTAACTTTTAGCATTTGTTGCACTGGTGCATCTAACTTTTTAATTTGGGTGCACTAGCAACAATTTACCGGTAAGTGCACATCACTATATACAGTATATCCATCCATCCATTTTGCCATCCATTTGATTGCCTGGAATAGTATGCATCATTCTAAACACAAAAAAACGTAGCTTTTCAGTACAACATGTGTAGGTAAAAAGACATGTCATGTCCCATACGGCCTAGGCCATTTAGACATTTATGAAAGGTAGAGGAGAATTGTATCATTAATTTTGCATCTCGCAAGGAAGGGAGGACCAAATTTAGGGAAATGTGCTCACGTCTGTTCACTCATGCAGTTAACAGGCGAGGAGAAGTGTTTTAGACGTGCTATAGACATGCAAGGGAAGCCTGCATGGCTAACCCCAACACAAAGAACATAGCAGATGTCCAGGACAGTTGTGATAAAATAATTATTCTTTCTAAGTTTTACCATGCCAGAACAGTAATGATGTGGCCCTGCAGTTGATATCTGGCTGAAGAAAACATATTTTTAGCTGTAACCAGCTTTAGATGCCCTTTTCTTAGCTAGCACCAGTCCTGACCAGCCCCAGTAGATCCCAAAGTGAATACAGGCATCAGTCTTTTGATTCTGACCAAACCTGACAGTCCAACGTGAGATCAAACCTCCAATGAAAATATACCCTAATGAGAATGCACTTGTTTAAAACATAGCCATCCAAGAATAATGAATAAAACCTGAATCTGTTGGCTTTGGATCCATGAGTGAATGTGGAAGGGCAGGTGCTTTTCAAGTATTCTCCTTTTATGTTGGCAAGTCTTTTTGTTTACGGGCATTTGTGTTGTAAAAAGTGTGCTTGCATGCAGAAACTTGGATGACAGTAAGTGCCTCAATTGTCACATGTTTCATTTTACTGTCATCACTAAAATTTAGCAGGCATGGTTACAGAGGACCCGCTTAACACTAATGCACACATACTGTTCCATTTCTGTGCATTACACTCACTTTCTAATTATCTCTAAAAGTGAACGTCCTGTCCTGTAACATTGTGTTACAGAGTGCTTCACAGAGCACAGCTCTACAGAAGTTAACAGAATTGTCCCTCCATCCTCTAATTGCTTTTCTTGCTTCCTGGTGTTTTTGACGCCGTGCTTTCCTCTGTTTCTGAGATGAACGTCTTGTCCTGTTACACTGTGTGTTTGAGGTCCTGTGAGACTGTGACACTTGAGGAGTAAATAGGCAGCATCAGCACCTCATGAAAAACCAGAGGTGCTTAGCTGCAGCATAAAAAAGGCTGTGGTGTTCTCTGCTGGGTGCTGCCACTGAAGAAAAATAACCCGTTGGTCACATTTGGACTGGAGCACTGTGCCAGGAAACGGGGAACACGTCTTCCAAATTTAAGTCACTTTGACAACTTGGAGTAAAAAAAAAAGGAAGTTAAAAATAAGCTTAGTTTTAAGAGATAGAAGTGGCAAAATAAAAAATGCTCATGGCATATTCAGGCTGACATTTGTCCTTGACAGGGGTCTTCAATTGTCCTAATGTGCACTCAACCTCTCATTCACTACATAGAGCACCATTACACTATACAGTACCCTCATTCTGGTGGCTTTCAGCTGTAACTATGGCAACCATAGCTCACTTGAAGATGTCGTTTCCAATCTGTTCCCAATAATTCGGTCTTATCTTATCTACTCAATGAAAACAGAATAAAAATGAAGGGTCGATTGTTTTTTTGTTAACGTTCTTTGATGTTCATGTCATATCTGTTATTGTATGATCCGTCCTGCAATGCATTGTGGTCTATTTTGACCTGTCTAGTGACCATCGATGCTCACTACTTTTCAAAATGCACTGTGGGTGCATGTAGGGAATAGGGTGTGCATTCAGACACACCTGACCCAAATCAATGGCTCATTAACAAGCAGGTGCAGAAGATGACAACAAGTTGTTCGAGGACTTTTTCTATTTGAATCCGGTGTGTCGTAACAGGGAAACACTAAAACCTGGAGGATGGGAATTCTCGAGACTCCTGCTTATGTGAGCACATTTTACAATTAGGCGTCCCAAATCAAAATTAATATCTGAAATATTTTTAAATTAAATGGTGTTTTAAATCCTACTGAATATCCTGTGTCATATTTTATTTCCCTTGTTGGAAAGATTAGCCACGCCAAGTCAACTTTATTTATAAAAGCACTTTACGATAGCAACTGCTGAACAAAGTGCTAAACACTAAATAACTGTTAAAACATTCAATAATAAGCTATAAAAGATAAAGCATTTAAACCAGTTAAAACAATAAAAACAATTCTATGCTGACGAGACAAAATTAAGCCTAACAAGCTGTTTCAGCACATATCTGCTATGTTAAAAAAATCCCTTAAAATTTATGTTGAATTTTTAAGTTGTCTGCTTTTGCAGAAAAAAGAAAAACCCTCTTGCAGTGGATATATTTGTAGTGGATATATTTGTGTGTGCACATTTTTGCATCATCACTGTTGTTGAATGGTCACAATAAACCTCCTGCTGGCATGAAAGTTCAGTCAAAGTGTATGTGCTCCATTGCCCGAGTGTGTGGGTGGAAGACATGGTGTGTGTATTTGTAACCGCAGAACTCCCTCACAGCAGCCCACCATTAAACCTCAGTGCCCGCCCCCATCCCAGCACACCAGGATTAACAGCACTTAAATGGGCCTGTTAGTACACCGCCTCCTCCTTGCCTCCCACGCCGACCAGTACACATGGTGCTGCCCACAGCACTGCACTTGCAACACACATTTCCTCTGCTGTTTTGCTATATCTGCCTCCCTCAACCCCAGCCGCCCAGCCTCGTCCAATAAATGTTGCTGAAGTGCTCGCAGCAGGAGGCTAAGCCCAGAACATCCTTTGTTTTAAAGATCTATTAAAAACGGACTAGATATAACAGAGGGAGGTAAATAAGGAGGGAGCAAGGTCACAAAACTGAACCAGATAGGCATAAATATTAGGGGTCCCCCATGAATTCATCCATTATCTGTACCGTTTATTCCAATGAAGTGTTGCTGGTAGTTAAAGCCTATCTTAGCAATCATCAGGAAAGAGACGGGGTAAATCCTGGACAGCTCACCAGTGCTCCCCCTTCCATTATTCTTTATTAATTTATGGGTCTTTTTTGCCATTTATCCTGATAGGATAAATGATCTATTGTGGCAAATCACAAATAGAGATAGAAATGTAAGCACATGCACAAGTGCACACAGATGGAGGCAACATTAACACAGTGATGGATGAATACCACAGAAATCAATAACAAAAAGGTTCACGTTTGAGCTTGTGTAGCAGCAGCAGCCTGAGGGGAAGAAGGGCCATAAGAACAAAGGGAAAAAAATGGACTGTTACTGCGCAGTATATGCTTCAGTACATCTATGGGAGACTAAGGAGACAGGGATTTTGTACAGGTTCATAAGGATTGACTGGTCATTATCACATAAAACCAGACTGTTTATTGTTAAAAGTCAAAAATGGTGATAGTAAAGCTAACGAGATGATGATGGGTCACAGTCATATGGCTCAACTACTCACTTTTTGACAACTGCACCCGTTTTAACAGTCTTAATTAGGATCTTACAAAGTTCTAGTAAATCGGTGCTCCTGCATAGAGATGATTTTGTACTGATTAAAATCATTCTAACTTGAATTTATATTTCTGAGACAGAAAAAACAGCTTGTCTTTTTAGTGTTCCAGATAATGCATACTTGTCTCACAACACTAGAAACCAGTCTTGTTGCCAAATTGAGAGAATGACTCACTTTGATGAAAATTAGAGACTGTTTAGAAGTTTACATGTAGAACATTAAATTATCTGTATTTATTTGACTTATTCCAAGTGACTATGACAAATTCCTTTCAATGTGTTACATTAAAAGAAAAATAGCTGATGAATTGGTCAACACTATCCGCCAAATGCAAGGTAAGACTAACCATCCATTCATCCATTTCCTATAGTGCTCCATCCAATACAGGGTGGCGGGTAACTGGAGTCTATTCCAGCAATCATCAGGTGAGAGACAATAACCCCCTGGACAGGTCGCCAGTCCATCACAGGCAATATAAATATTAAAGAAAAAAATTTGTCCAAATTTTGGTAGCAAGATAATTTGAGGCAACCCAACGGATCCTTCTCAATACAAAGAGCTGCTATATAGCTATACTGCTATATGCTATATTATAGCTATACTGCATTTGTAACATGGAAGACATTCATACAAAAGTTACTACAACAGGTGCAAATTGAGCAAAGCCAGCTGTGTTTCCAGCCACCTTTACAAATCAATCACTTTTGCCAACTTTGAACAGTGGAAAATGCTCTTCTACTTTACTGACAACAGGAGTAGAGCAAAAAGCCAGTCTGCTGGTTATCACCTCTGGCAAATACAGTTTTTTAATCTAGTTACTCTGCATCTTTGAAGTGATAAAAAGGAAAATTTAAATTGGCAGAGAACACGTGTATTTAAAATGCTCATTTATTTGTAGAAAACACGATCATTTCCCAGATACAAACATGTTTTTATTAGTCTCAATAGATCTAGTCTCCAACTGAAAAGAAAACGCAACAGACATTACCATGAAATTCATAATCATACCATATGGCATATCATATGGAAATATGCAACTGCCACCTGGGATTGGCTCAGGATAAAAAGCAACATGCCACTGTTGCCATGATGCTTTCCATGGGCTTTGTCTTTAAACAGATGGAAGATTAAAACAGGAGACATTGTCTCATGTCTTATTCAGATCATATGGATTACTGCAGCATATGGAGAGGTTGTTGTGTTAAAATGCTTAGTTGCATGTAAAAAATGTGTTTTCTACACATTTAGATTTCAAACTAAATTTGTGGAGAAAGCATATGTTACATATGGGCTTTGCTTAACACCTTGCTTTGTAATATAAAACATGGTATGTATCCCAATCTGAATGCATGTGAAGTATCTGTTGAATACAATTTCATGTTGAATTTTCCAAGTGCATTAGTATCTTATTTACTTACCTTCTTTATTGCTTCAGGCAGTGGATAAATTGGAGAACGGTGTAAAAGCATCTTTATTTCTTCTTCCTCTTCATCCTCTATGGATCCCTCCTTGTCACCTAAAGAAAAGAACAGAATTCATTAAATAGTTTCATCTGAAACTCAACAAATATGAACACATATTGTGTCACACAATGCCAAATAATATTTGTTACGTTTAATGAACAGACTTGATTAAAAAATGCCCATCGCAGTTAAACAATGCACGTTTGTTAAACTGATTTTTCATACAAACATCCCAAACTGCAATGCAATTAATCACAGAACTACATATACATTTTTATAGTTATTTGGTATTTTTACCTTTTAAATTATAACATTTTTATAATAATTCAAATCAATGGCTAAACCATGCAAACAAAATTAAATTATTTAATTATACACATAAACAAATTAACACTAGTATAGACTGGGAGGGTTTGTCTGTGTGTGTTGGCCCTGTGATGGACTGGCGACCTGTCCAGGGTGTACCCCGCCTCTTGCCCGGTGTCAGCTGAGATTGGCTCCAGCCCCCCCCCCCGCGACCCCTTTGAGGGACTAAGCGGTAGAAAATGGATGGATGGATGGATAGACTGGGAGGCTTTTATAAGCAGAAGAATAGCACCTCTGAGGTTAATGTAAAGGTAAACTTCTTAAAATAATGCATGCTGTGTTTAATCCATTTACCTCTACTAAAGGGATTCATTAGTCAAGCCTATCGTGTTAGGTTTGCAGGCTGATACAGACTGAAGATTATGGTTTTGCTTTTCACAAATGAAGGTGTTTTGACTTCAAAGTGAATATTAGTCTTGTAAAAAAATAAACAGTGTACCATTCTCCCAGGTTTTACAACAACTGAAAATTGAGGAGCTCTATTCCAGTTAGTGCAAAAATGGTATCTGATGTGTAGTCACTAATGTAGCCATAAGTGCCAGGGGTTATGTGAGGGAATTCTATCCTGGCCTTTGTTTGTCTCTCTGTGCGTGCAAGCTTCCAGGTCATCCATCTATCAACTTACCATTAGTGAGGAGAAAGCAGCACGCCAACTTAACACTAGACCCCAGATTAAATACACCTGACTATAGTCCCTGGTCATTCTCTTCTCAAGAGCGACCCCTGTATCCTAAACATGTAGTTTGAGGACATTTCACTGAAACGTGAGGAGGGGAAACAATGAGAATGCACAGCTCTAATGCACAGTTGTGGTCACCAGCAGAATGCATACAGAACATGTACGCAATTTAAGAACTGATGCAATGGACAGGCAATGATGCAACTGATGCAAACACTAACCTCTCTTTAAGCACTAAAATGTAAACAAGCATGATTGCTCCTTCTGTCTCTTTTACATTTACACGCAAGTCCAGACAGACAAACCATGCCCAGTCAAAAAGTAGGCTCCATGCACACACACACTAAGAGCCTGATGGTCCCCTGCTATTCCTAAGCTCTGCATTTAAAAACACAGCTGAGATCCTCAATTGCTGGCACACACAAAATAGAACATTATTAACACCTTGTGACAGCAATAAGCCTGTCTGTCATTTCAGATGGATACAAATATAAAGGCTTAATTTTGCATGACAACTGTCCTCCCTGTGGCATCTTATCCATTATACTCTCGACTTACATACTAATAAGTCTTACAAAGACACAGAAGCAATCCAATGTATACTGATCTAGCCCACAGGTTGGCCTGAAGTACTGAGAGGACCAAAGTATTTTGCTACAAAAGCAGAGAAGACCTACAAAATATAATTTGTCCAAAATAAAACTAATCTCAAAGGACCTTCATGAGCACATATTTGGTATTTATTTATTTATTTTGTATTTATCTTCCTTAAATACACTACCTATCTACCATTTTACAAGTAGGTTTCCAATCTGTTTAAACTACATGCAACTTATGACATGATATACATTTCAATAAGTTAGTTGTTGAAATTCAAAGTAGAGATCTGTGGATTTCAGAGACTTCTTTTTGTTATATAGAATCATTCCTAAAACGAGCTTCTGTTTATTAAATTGGGTGTTTTGTTTCTTAATCAAAATACGATTATAAAGACATCTGCCATACGGGCCTATAGGTGACATGGGTAAGAAATAACTGCTAAATACTGAACGGTGTCATACTAAACTCATAACAAGAACGCGATATAAATGTAATATTAGCTTAGCGACAAGAACACGTGTTCAAAAGCTAGTGTTGTTTATGCCATACAAAGCAAACACTATAATATTCACTAAAGAACTTATGATATTGTATTTATTGATCCAAAAAGCAATAAACTGTGAGTTTAAACTCAATGGTAGAAGATGCTGCGTGTACTTTTGATAATGCAAATCTTAAAAACTTTGCAGTAAACAAATCAATGCTCCTCCTCGCTAAGGTGTGTTTCAAACTAGTCGCACGAAACCGCATCTGTCTTGTTTTTCTGTTTACTGACTTGTTAACGACATCTACCTACCCATTTACTTGCGTCTTGAAGGATATAAAAAGACAAAGATTTTTTAAAAAAGGGAGATATTTTACCCGACCAGAGCCATTATTTGACTGTTGCTATGGCTACGACGTAGTGACGTTACGTTACCACGCAGCATGAGGTCATTATGTGTGAACAGCGGAAGTTGCTTTTCTGTCTAAATAAAAGCATCCATGTCAAGTTAAAACTTTTTTTATTTATCTAAACAAATAAAGGTGAAAACCATAGCAAAGACTAAAGAATTACATGTAATAACTATAACAACCTTTGATCGTTTTTCAATATAAATTCAAATTATAAACTAACTAATAAACTCTAAATGAACTAACTCTAATGAGCTTACTTGATAAATCTCATTTATGTCATTACCTTTCTCAACATTAAATAAGCAATTTATTCCTTTTATATGCTAAAACCTTGATTTGAGTAGTTTTAAGCTATTGGTAAAAGGATTTTTTTCTATTAAATATATAAAAAATTGGAAGTCCTTACTTACATCAATTTACACCAAAGAAAAAAATGAAACAAATATTCTCTCATTCACGCATTCATGTCTGCCATTGGTGGCTTCACAGACTCATCATTTGAGCACCTTTCCATAACTGCTTTGTCAACAGAAAGTGGAGACCTTGCTTCAGTAGCTCAGGAGCATACCAAAAGGACAATGTTCCTGCTATTGGCACAACCCAAATGATATAAAAAAAACACAGGAAGAACTGATACATAAAGTTAAAAACAAAAATTTTCAACCTTTCAGACTACTTAAACTGTAAAGAAATAGACAATGCCACAAAGTCACGCATCTGACCTTTGCATGCTTGCGTGTATAGGTCACACTACACGCCCTATTGGGGCTGTGCATTTAATTCACTCCCTCAGAAATAATTTTAAATAGCAGCAGACTCTCCCTCTGGGGCCTTTACAGGAATAATAGTTTTATAATAATAGGTTGACAAAGGTCTTTATAGTATTTTTCTTTTGTGTGTATTATAAATGCCCTAAAATTCTAGTGAGAATGAAGTATTTTATGATTTTATTTAGGGATTCATGCCATGCTGTTTATGGACCATTCAAAGAATCGTGCAAACCCAGCTACTCTAATGCAAGTTTCACCCACTCAAATCTAGCTTCCCTTCCCTTCTGTGCTTGTTTATAAGCTTTCACAGCAGAATCAATTTGATGAATGTGACAAAAGCGGGTGAAAATATCCTCAGACACAGGCATTAAACGTCTCACCCTACTGTGTAAAAAGGAAAAGGAGAAATATCCCTCCCGTCTGTCTTACTGTCTTGTCCCAAGCAGGGGGAAAATTCCTTTTGCAAGGACACAAATACAAAGGTTATCTGTACACACAAGTACAATTTTGTTGATATGCTGATTAAATAGGATAACATTTTATATAAATTTAGCTTATATCCACTGTATTTAAACTAAATATTTATAAAAATATTCAATCCAGCCAAGCCAATTGATGACTTAATAATTTATCTATTATTTTGTCATTCTCATTGGTGGTTGCTAAACTACTAGAGTGTATTATTGACATTTTCTGTGGCAAAAGCAAATTAACCCAATTTGGGAAGGTGCACCCAGTGTTTTAGGGGCACTGAGCCTGCAGGGACGCAGAGTTTGGCATGTATTAAGTCAGTTTCCGGCACGCTAGGTTGTGTGGGCAAGTGTATAATGAAGCATGCAGAGTAGGAGTAGGAGGGGGAAGGGTGACAAGAGATCGAGCGTGTGTGCGTGGGTGTTTGTGTCTCTGTGTGCGTAAGTGAGAGAGAGAGTACACATTAACAGATTTAAGTAGGGAGGGAAAGTAAATATGACCCAATATTATTTTGTGGCATGAAATAATTAATATTGTCGTGAATGACATATTTGGGTTGTAAAGTACACAGCAAATGCAGGTTCTGTAAATAAGAAGAATTAAATTTCCCAAGCTTAATCCCAAAGCAGCTTCAAACCGCTGATCCTCCATCAGCTTTCGAACAAAAATACTTGTCATTAATTCAGAAACAAATCTGATGTTGATGCACTGGAATCTTATAAAACTGCTGAAATTACATCACGGCATGGATGTCAATGAACATCATATCACATGGAAACTACCAGCCGTAGCGACTCCCTTTCCTGTATCCTGGTAAAATATTTAGAGAGTGTAATATAGGGAGATAACTGGCATACCCTGTGATCCCCCTTCTTAAAAATTAGGTCAACTCCACCACCCCCACCCCAATTTAGCCACTCCAGAGGCGCTGTCCTGGATTTCCACACTGTGTTTTGAAGTTGTTTTAACTAAGATGGCCTGATAATGCTCAGCGCTTGTTACCATTCCAGGCAAATCTTATCCACCTCGCAGAGATTTCCTACTGGGAAATTTTTAGACGGTACCTCAGAGACTTGAGCTGCAGAGAGGGACTGGTATGAGTGACAGGCACACACAAGTATATTATTTCCTCTGTAATCAGTTACAAGGTTTCTCTAAAGTGGAACACTGGATCGTTTTGAGCTGAGGCCTTCCTAAGTCTGTCCCTCAGACCTCAACCTATTTGTTTTACCAAGTCTATGTGACACTCTCCAGTCATCTAATCCAACATCAAATCATGGGTTAATCTGGAAGAATCCTTTAAACTGGGTGTGAGATTCCTAAATACTCTGCACTTCTTTTGGTTCGGTTTGTTTTCACACTCCAATTACGGACAAGCTGAACAGTGTTACTCGTACAAACTATGACAAACACCTAAATTACAATGTGAATGCGCCGTAAACACGACATGTCATTGCCAGCATAGATAATGAAATCTACCTGCAGACTAAGAGTCTGTTAAGCTCAATGAGGAGACTTGTGATATTTACAGAAATACTTTTGAACCGTTTCTTCCAAGATGTGTGATTTACTACTGATCTGTGTCTTTTTACAGCTCCTAAATGAGACATTTTGCACTAAAACAATATTTACATTTGATATTTTTTGTAAATTTCTGAAACAACCTCGTTGATCAGATGGCAAACAAACTCTTTTTCATCACATTGACACTACAAGTACCTTGGAAGTGAAATTTAAGAATTAGTTTAAATTACTGTGAGAGTGTCTAATAACTTTTGTAAACAGCTTAAAACATTTTTGCTTGCATTTATGTCTGAAATATACTTCATGTAAGTTAGCTTCCTTCTTCCTTCTTCCTTCTTGATTGCAATCAGTAACCCATGTCAACAACAAAAAGATCAGGGATTATAAATATAATAGGACTATAAATTACATGGACAGACAGACGGGTTTACAAGTTTGGAAATTTCCGTTTCACTCCCTCATTTGACTATTTCAGGTCACTTGTTAGAAAAATAGCTCAGTGGAGCTTTTAAAACCTGAACAATTTCAGCCATTGTTCACTGAAGAAGTGAAATCTTCCAACCTGACAAATTCATGAGGGTTTACTCAATAGCTGTGTTTGCTCTTCTTTATCTTTTTAAACATTTCTTCTGTCTTTAGCATCCCAAAAGTCTACCGGTTTCTCCTTTCTTGACTTCTGTTTTTATGTCTGTATCGCTGTCCTTTTAAGACTATTAAATATGTGCATGTGTGTGCCTTTAGAAAGTGCGTGCACGAGTGTAGTGAATGGATTTGCATGAGAGCCAATGGGGTGACCCTGCTCTCTCACGCCAAGGCTTCTGTGGAACAAATAGGAATAGTCGGATGTCGTGACAGCACTCACATCAGTTTAAATAAGTGTGCTGTGCGGCAGTCGTGTGTGTGCGTCTGTGTGAGTGTGTGTTTAAGCAAGTAGCCAGGCATGCATTTGGTCAGGGAAGCTTTACAAGGCTTTTTTTATGTGCGTATGAGTGAGTGGTTGTGTGTGTGGAGACAGGATTGTGCGTTTCAGTCAGTAAGCATGCAATATCTTGTGAGAGGGTTTGTGAGGAGGAAGACAATAATATTAACAGTTTAATGAGCTCAGTGGGGTTTACACACAGAGATACACGGGCCAGATGCTCCACAGAGTTCCTTTGAAGAGGAACAGGTTTGTCCTGAATAAATGAACACTTCATGAGTTTAATAAAGTTCCCTTCTCTTTAGATTACTACAACATGTATGTGCATTCATCACATTTAAAGTATTTACAATATAAATGTGATATATTTATATATAATATATACATGGTTTAATGGATTGCCAAATAATTTATATAAATTGTGTTTTTTTCTGTTGTTTTCCTAAATATCCATTTTTTTGTGTAATCTATCCGCGCATGCCCCCATGCAGTCTTTCAGAAATATGTGTATTATAAGATTAAACCCTAATTGTTCTACCTAATTTGTGTTTTCCCTCTGAGCTCAGCACACTGTGCTCATGTTGTGCAGCTTTTTTTTTTTACTGCATTTTGCAACAGTGGGAAACATGTGACACAAGTGTGCACAAACTACAAAGATACTATGTGATGGCTGTTTTAAGACCTGTGGTTCACTAAGTACATTTTCTAATTTTAGATTTATTTAAATGTCTGTTTCGTGGCAAAATTACAAATAAACACTTTATGCAGTTCCAAGTCAGTGGGAGCAGCATCTGTGCAAACAAGATATCAGGAAAGCAAAGACATGTAGAACAAAATCATTTAAGAGCCACATTACTGCAAATGGAAGAATTAATCATTGTTTATTTAATGATCACTTCAGGTTCATGCAACTCATGGATTAAAGCAATGTACATTGGAGATGTAGTTTACAGGCAATCTATCCAAGTAGAACTCAAATGTCCAACTTTTAACCCAACATCACTTACAAAATTAATAATATGTGTCAAATTAAGTCAAATAAAATAAAATAATAAAAAAAAAAAAATTAACAGCAAATTCTTTTTGTGAAAATTTTATATTGGAATAGTCACGTGCACTTTATAGACTTAGACTTAACTTTAATGATCCCTTTGGGATGTGTGTTAATGTGTTAATAAACAAGAGTTTGGACAATTTGGTACATAGTAAAAACCATAACTGCTACATGCTTTCTATAATGGCTTCCTCAGCCATATTTGTAATAAAGTTTTTTTCCCCACAATTTCTTTATTTGAAAATATTTTCTGGCAATGTAAAGATGCATTTTTATTTTACCCAATACCACATAATATATAATCATTGTGTATTTGTAGGTTTTAGTGTTTTTCTTTTAAAGCCAATTTCCAACAAACCAGGTTAGAAAGTGTGACTTCATGATGTCAGACGAGCTTCTGCGTGTCGCCATACAGCCTGAGGCATGATGACGAATGACACATGCGCAGAAATGCGTCACAGCTGCATGACTGTGGAGACGTGTGTGTATTCATTGTGCTGGGAAACCCTTTCACTTTAAGGCAAGTCACGAAGGCCTTTTTCCTGAATCAGTAAGGGGAGTCCTTGGTGCGTTTCCTTGGCAAGATGAATGGCCCATTGCGTGGGTAACACTGTGTCACACATGCACAGCCAGATACCCTGAGCTGCCTTCTTCTCTGGTCCCCAGAGAAAAACGACAAAAAAAAAAAAAACCCAGAAAGCAGAGGGGTGAGAGAGAAGAAAGCTAAATGTGAGTGTGGTTGTGAGTGAGCTGACTGTGAGACATAATTACAGCCGATTAGTGAAGCCACACTGAGAACCTGAGAGGGAAACGTCTAGACCCACAGACAATGACCTCTGTAAAGGACAGCCTTCAACACGTCACATACGCACACAAGCTTGAATACGTCTTCATGGAAAGGGGGAAGGGGGTGGGGTAAATGGGAAAACCCACTGGGCATCGACAAATTCATCCTCTCCTCATAAATTCCCATCTAAGCTGCATGTTGTTGTCTGTCAGCACTCCCATCAGCTCAAGAATCCCTGAGGCATTCCAGCATGGATAACATCTATAAAGCATTGACAAGACATTAGGCCACTGTGATGAATCATTAGACAACCTGTCATCCACACACACATACACACACATAGATAGAGAGAACTAAAAGACACGTGGTGGAGTGCTGCTTTGGTATTAATTATGGTTTCTGAATGCATCTTGAGTAAATTTGGTTTGACAAGGCAAAGTCACATGAACCAGCTGAGGCTGATATGTCATTATGTAGCTCTGAACATCTGGAGCCTGTTTTTATAAAAGCCCTACTTATAAACAAACTGCAAATGGAGCCCCATTTCCTGCAAGGCATACACCTTTCCCTCATTTTGTTTTGTATGAAAAACGTTTATTAAAAAGAGGAAAAATAGTGACCATTTTTACACTGCTGTCCACATGCTCCAAAATTAGCCTTAAGGAATGTCTCATTGTGCTAATAATACAACTAATTATTTATACATCTACATGTCAAACTTCAGCCAAAAAGATGCACAATATGCGATCAGTGGTCTGAAACGGAAGAAGAAATGAAGGCAGTTAATGTGAAGTTTTCAATAAAAGTGTTTCAGTTATACTTATTTTCTAATGTTAACATAACTATTAAAGATTTTGTTTGTTTGCTTTTGTTTTACCAGCCCTCAGGAAGCAGGACACACAACAAAACTGTGATGGAGACTGCTGTGTTTTTTTTTTAGGATACTTGGAGGAAGACAGACAAGACTCTATTAATGAAGATTATTTTCCGTACTCAAAATGTATTAGAGTGAAAAGCAAAAAAAGGTTAATTATCCAGAGAAATACCTATTTTATTGAAAGGCCTCACGAATGATACAAAACTTGAAGTCACAGCATAGACACAAACAATAAGATAGAGTTATATATTCATGTGTTTACCGGCGTATCTTCTCTGTGTCTCTTGTTTTTAAAGATTTTTTTCTTTTTTTAATAATGAGTACATTTTCTTGACTATAATCTGAACTGATTGTTTTTCTGAAACAGATATTTGTATGTTGTTAAAAAGACTACATCGTAGGTTTGTCGTTCAGTTTTGACTGCATTTGTTATTTGGGGGTTTCGTTAGTCTTTATTGTTAATACTTGAGGTTTCCCATTTCCTTTCAAAACCAGAGGTCCGGTTTGGTCTGGATTTTCTCTTATTAAGGCAACTACATCATCATATGTGCCATATATATTATATTGGATATTTAACCAGAAAAGAGGATTTATACCACCCGGCACATTCACCCATTCACACACACTCATACAGGGGGCAACTTGGGGTTCAGTGTCTTGTTCAGGGAAACTTCTGCATGTAGTTAGAGGAAGCATGGAACTGATTCCCCCTACCCCCCGCACCCACCTTCCAGCCGAAACACAATTACTGTTCCTCCTCAGCTACAACTCCGACATATTTCACCCAAAATAGATTAGCAGTATGGCTACTTTATCTAGCGATATGGATAGAAAGTAATGTGGTCAGATTAAAATGAATACTTCTATAGTAAAATGTAATTTCATTTAACTGTAACTCAAAGTGTCTAAGTACATACAGAATATCTCATCAATAATCACTTTCAATCTTGTAGTAACACAACATGGTAAATGAGATAAGATGTCTCAGTGAAGCCACTAGCCTTGGAAAGTCTATAAGGAATAATTTCTGTAATTTTCTGCTCTCTGAGAATGAAAACTGGCATGACAGAATGAAACCCAGGAAACGGATATCAGAATATATACTGTCAAAAAGAGAAAACACACAAAAACTACTTAGCTTGAGTTATATACCTTTTTCTTAAGTTTCAGCATGATGTGCGATTAAATTCATTGTATCTTTAGGAGTTAAAACAGTAGATAAGCACTTGTATTTCTTGTTAACTTGGCAATTAACTGAACTTAACATGTTTGTGTGAGTGTGTGTGTGTGTGTCTGGGCAGTATCCCAGTATGTCAACTCAATCTGATCTCTCAATCAGATCATCCACAGCTGTCTGACTGGGGTTATCTAGCATGAGGACCACCCCTGCTGAAGGGAAGATAAGTGCAACCCAGAAACACTAATCCTATCTGTGTTTTACATGTGGACAGGACGTCCTTCCTTATCTCCCCTTTATCCTTCATTATTCTGCAACTCCAGCTTTATTGTTCTAAATCCTCCGCAAATCACACACACTTGTCAAGACCTTGGTGGAAAGATTCATAGTATTCTTATGTCTCAGATAATGAGAAAACCACCAGGCATAGTATTATCATCAAGTGCCAACTTCTGTTGTGAAGCCTTTACAGAAGTGCCAAAATGGCATTTTTCCTCTCATCCACTTGGAGGTGGCTCCAAAAAAGTAAATCCCCATTGACTCTCAATGTTAAAAAGACCAACTTCACAGCAGAAATAAACAGCTGTGAGGGCAATGCTCTTTTATTTTAAATAACTAATCTTAAAATTTGACATAATTTGGGGTGTGTCCTTTTGATTGACAGGCATCTGTGACAGAAATGCATAGTTTAGCACACATGCTGTTTTTAGCTGGCTAACGATGCGCCTTAGCCATGGCCTTAGCTTTAACTCAAATAGCCGGTTAGCTCAGTTAGTGCTCGGAGTTTGATTGACATCAACCATCCATCCCTATGCTCTCATCCCTCCTCTTAACTCCAACTCTTTGCTCATTTTTGTACTTTCTGGGAGGACTTTTCAGAAACCTACTGGAAGGCTCTGTTTGCATCTGGGTATCTTGGAGTTTTTATTGGTTTCTGTGTTTTTATGATGTGCATTGTGTTGTTTTTCTAGTTCAGTTTGGATGCTTCCTGTTTTAGGAGGTTTTACCTAACATATCATTAAGCAATTACTTCCTTCTTCCCTGTCACATCTGGTTCTTTGTGTCCAATTATCTCAACAGCTCCTCTTGTAGTCATATACTCTCTCTGTTCAGCATGTACTCCTCTTTTATTCCGTAATATTCTTCCGCTGTTTCTTTGGTCATAGACACTAAGGTTTTCTATTTGGTATTAAAATATTTAGCTTGTTCAGCAGAAGAATGCTGAGTAGTTTTAACTATGTAACATTTATACTTTTAAAAATATTTAACTTTTTATATACATAGTTTTGGCTTTAATCACCATTCAAACTTTAAACAAGTCACAAAGTTTTGGGCAATATAAAAATAACTTTGCTTGTTGATATGTTTTACTGCTTTTGAAGTATTGCAGTTTTAAAATGATGCAATTTTTCAACTCCTTAGTTTTGCTCTAGCTGCACCATAAATTTGAAACTCCTTGCACAGTGCAAACAAATTCCCATAACTCCTGCAGCTTTTGCCCTACAGACACACACACACGCATATATATATACATATATATGCACACGCA
>JBAMHV010000009.1:20865330-20893329 GCA_037177535.1 Pseudomugil gertrudae
ATACTTTTTTGCCCCGCTGTATATGTATATTGTATATTGTCTTGTATATATATATATATATATATATATATATATATACCCCGTTGCTGTTCTTTATAGGCCTAAACCCCCTCAGCCAACTAATCAACAAGACTAGCTATGGATACCAACTCAGAAATAGGGCCACCATAAGCTATCTCCTGTACATTGATGACATCAAGCTGTATGCTAAGAGTGAGTGGGACATTGACCACATAGCCAGGATCTACAGCAATGACATGGAAATGTCATTCGGACCGGAGAAATGTGGGTGGATAATAACAAAGAGAGGGAAGGTAATCCATACGGAGGGTGTTGAAATCCCAAATGGCAGAATAACAGATGTTGAGGAGAGCTACAAGTACCCGGGCATACCACAGGCGAATGGCAACCATAAAGAAACCACAAGGAAGGCTGCCCTAAATACCTGCAATGAGTAAGGTAAGTACTGGGAAGTCAGCTCATCAGCTCAATGGCAAGAACAAGATTCGAGCAATTAACAGCTACGCCCTTGCCAGTGATCAGATACCCTGCTGGGATAATAAGCTGGCCAAAGGAAGAAGCTCAGACCACAGATGTCAAAACACGGAAGCTGCTCACCATGCATTGTCCAGTGTTCAGCAATTAAGCGCAAGGACGGAGGCAGATGACTAGTGAGCATTAAAGCCACTGTCCAAGATGAAACATCCAAGCTCCATGAATACATCAGGAAGAGGACACCAAGTGATATCACTTGGTGAATGTCTCAGACAATGGAGTCAGGAGGAACACAAGATGGAAGAACCATCATGGGAGGAAAAGCCCCTGAATGGGGTGTACTACCGGCAGATCACCGAAGTGGCCGATATAAACAAGTCCTATCAATGGCAGGAGAGGGCTAGACTGAAGGACAGCACAGAGGCACTAATCATGGCAGCACAGGAGCAAGCCCTATGCACAAGAGCGGTTGAGGCCCAAATCTACCATACCAGCCAGGCAAAGGAGCCCCCTGAAACGATCATATAGTTCTGTACAATGACAGATTAATTTGATTTAGGTGCGTTGGAGCAGAGATACATGGAGAGCCTACAGGTTTGTGGCAGCTGGACAGCTCTGGGGGGAGTAGGGTTCTATAATGATTAAAAGTGAAAATGTCCAGCATCTACAGCGAAATGTCCAAAACAAGTCTTTGAGGTTTGCAGCAGGTTTTATCTTCATCTTTCATCTTTACCAAGGAAATTAGACTAATGCAAGAGAATTGTTATATGTTTGACTGTTCCAGTTAAAGAGGAAAGAAGTCACGTAAACGGGAAATACCTTTTCACTGGTTTCCCATGAAACACCAGCGAGCAGCCTGGATTTGTGCAGTTGACCTTGCAAACAAGTTTACTTTGGTTTACCTGACAAAATTATGCTTAAAGATATTTTAGATGGCAGCTTGGGCAGGTAAGAAAAACATTTGAGAAACTTTAATAACTCTTCTTCAAATCGGTATTTATGTAAACCATTTAAATGCAATATATACTAGTCTGGCTGCCTTTACAAGCATGCATGCAACTTATGCCAAATTTACAAAGGGGCCTATTACTGTTCTATATATGAAGAATTTAAACATATTATTGAGGCCAAAAGCCAAAAGGCTGGTAGAACATGATGACTCTGTAATGCATAAATCTGTGAGATTACACTATATTAATTCATTGGACAATGTAAACGCACAGCACACCTCAGCACCTTCTAAATGTGTTTTGTGCTGGAATATTATTTCCTTACTGCGATGGTACAAGTAACTGCACGTTCTATTCATTTGTAGTACCACAGTTATGCCATGTGTAACTATTATTTCACATGGAGCCCTAGAAAAGCTAAAAGGGACCTGTGGACAAGTCAAGGAAAAGTACATTATTACCTCATTAAGTTATTTTCTTTTCTTTGTTTATATAGATTTTTTTTTCTAAATGGTAGTTAAACTTAAAGAACAAAAGTAGTTAAAGACAAAAAGTCAGATTCCCTGGAAAGATAGCTTGATGAAGGGATTTAGCCAGCAGATGAAGTGAAAGACTGGACAGGTGGAAGATGTTTCTCTACAGAATGGTACCGTGTACCAGAGGGCTTTAACTTTTTGCCCGCTGTGAGCTGCTCCTTCTGTACCACATTAGACACAGTACTTTGATAATAGACCACTGGGGAGGAGAGGAGAGCCTGGGCATGGAGAGGGGAGAAATCTTTGTCTCATTCTAACACAGAAACAACGTGCTGACTTGTCCTCAAAACCTGATACTTTCATATTTCACACATATAATAAGCGAGGCTACTTATTCTAATGCAAATATATTTGATCTAAATTCTGTTTAAAGGAATTTAAGGTTATTTTGCTTTATGCAGGATGTTCTTTTTGACGAGGAAAACAGAAGTGATATAATAGAAGGAAGAAGAATTGCTTTGCCAAAGGTTACAAACGTCCACATGTAACTGGCCCAAAAAAAAATATAAAAAATGCATGCTTACATGCAAGGTTTCAGTTTTTATTATCAAATCTGCATGATATTGATCAAACTATTGTTTCTTATTTAATGAATCATCAGTCACAAGTCTGTGGTTCCTGGACACATTCTTAACAATGCTGGACCCTAAAAGGAAGAAACATGCCATGGCTGCTCTTAGCTGTAATATGTAAAGGCCGTTATTAGCTGATGTATGATGCAACACGTATAGCTTCAGTCAGCAGTTCATTACTCAGCTGCACTGACTCAGCAATGTTTCTGTTACTCATATTGCAACTCTCTTTATTTGGGAAACAACAAAAGAATGGTGCAATATTTATCTCCAGCTACATTAATGATATTTTCCAAGTTACATGTTGAATATGAATAAAATCTCCATTATGAGATCCTCCTCTGCAGATCCCACATTATTAGTATTCATTTAGAACTGACTGGCCTCATGTTTAAAGTTTTATGGGAAAAACATCATTTGAATATATAGTCTGCAAACTAGCCTTTATTTAAATGCTAGTTTGCAGTATATTTAAATTCTTATCCAGCAGCAAAACACACCAACAATTAAAATAAAATACAAAATGCTCATTTAGTCTATTTTTTTATTCTTTATTTAATCAATGTTACATTAAACTAACATAAATAAACATTTTTATGAACAAAAGGCACACATTTCAAATATAAACAAAGAGAACACTTGTAGTCTGTCTAAAAACAAACAAACAAAAACCTAAACAAATAAAAAAATCTACTGTCTCTGAACAAGAGAGCGGTCCAAAGAGATGAGCTTCAGTTGATCTGTTGAAAAAAAAAAAAAAAAAACGCTGCAGCACTTCAGCTGCTGCAGCAGCATTAGGTCTCAGCATCAATCTGTACACTCTTCAATCCCTCCCCCCACGAGAGGAACCAAAGTAGTGGGTGCAAAAGCAAAAAAACAGCAATTAGGGGCAGCTTCATGTGAATCCTCTGCCAGGAGGTTTACAGTATATGAATATCTAAGACTCATGTCCATCGTTTGATTTAATAGGCCACAAGATTAATGTCCACCAAATTAAAAGATTCAAACACACAGCACAGATAAAAAAATAGAAAATGGGTTGGAGGCTGGGTAAACACTCACTAGAATTAGTGAAACAATGACAGATGCATCAAATTTGCCTCGCTGTCTCTATGGAGGCCTCTGATTGGTTGGTTGCTGATCATTTAAAAATATTAATCTGGCCAGTTGATCATTCACAGTACTGGCACAACCCTAAATGTCTAATACAGTGTTTGTCCTGATGATGAAACAAGTTTGTGTATGGTTGTAAAATGAAGTCATAATAATGGGACAAGGCATGATTTTGTTCCTGGATCTGCTCCAAATCAATAAAACAGGTAAAATCCACTTCTGCCCAGTGATGATCATCACTAAGCTCCTGGTTCAAACTCATTAATAAAGCATGGCATTCAAGTCCATTTAAGTCAGTTGCAGCCGTTTCAGTTTCCATCCATCTTTAAACGTCCTTTGCCAATCCAGTTTTTCCAGTTGAACTGGGGGAATTGTTTCTTAATGCAGTCCAGTCTGGCTGGATCCAGCCAACTAGACCCATATTGTTGAGTATTTGCAAATGTTTCATAGTCTGGTTTCACTAGTTTCAAGTACTAGATGGGCAAACTGGAATGAAGTTATTCTAATGGAGTTTCTGTACCAACTCTGCAAAACGCCAGTGCCAACTTTAATGATCCTAATTGTTCATTTCGTTTTAATCTTTCGATTTACTCATCTACCACCTTATCAGACCATTTACAATTTAAAACATTTGCAAATAGAAGTTGTGACCTAAGGTTTATACGGCGACTGTACTCGGTACCTCTTCGTAGTGAATGATAAAGTAAGGATAGCTCTGGTCATCGTTGAAGATGACAAAGATCTGGGGGTCCACCCAGTTGTCCACACAGGAGTCATACAAATCACTAGAAGCATCACGGGGGCTGATGGATGGAGGTCGTCGCATGGAGGGATTTCCTACAGTGAACCTGGATTAAAACAAAAACAAAACAAAACTTCAAGTATGACTTGGGCTGCTGTGGGAATTTTAGGGACCTAAGATGTACTTCAAGCATATGGATTTCATGCACAACTCAGCTGCTTCCTGACTTTAGGACAGCTCGTTTGTTTCCTGTCTTTCATTACTGGACAAACTGATTAATTCAGGTGTGTCTGGCCTTGCCAGATTATTATTGAGGTCAGGCACACCTGGATTAATCAGTTCATCCAGTAATGAAAGACAGGAATTGAAGGAGCTGGTCTAATTCAGGAAGAAGCAGCGTTGTGCATAAAGGCCATTACACTGTAATATGAATAAACCAACACATTGTATAGTTAAGTCTTTCCCCCCTCAATATAAACATCAGAGACACAGTAATGCATCAATCTTCACAGCATATTTACACGAAGCATATTAAAATGGGATCATGTCAGTCTTAGACGGAGGGAACGGATAGACGTTTAGAGCAGATAGCTCAGCTCAGTCTAGGAGCAGTGCCTCTGCCTGTGCCGTGGAACAGATTGAACCCAGGTTTAGAGTGAGAGTGAGCCTGTGTGAGTGGAAGGAGGAGAGGGGGCTTTCCAAACCACTCCACAATTCTCTGGACGCACTACAGGCTGTCTGCTGCAGCATAACAAAGGTGGTGATGTATGATGGGTCCAGCCAAATCAGCTGTTTTACATGTGTGGCTGTACATTTGACTTGCATTAGAAGAAATGCAAAGAAAAGGAGTAGAATGACGCATGGCATGGTTGAAATATGGTTTATGGAAAGGAACCTCGCAATTTTCATGATCCAAATTGATGTTGATGTGTTCTGTAAATGTAATCTGAAAGCTTTTGGGGGGAAAGGGGGTCAAAAAGAAAAAGCTGTTTACAAAGAGGTGTGCACTGAAGGGAACATGCTTGTCAAACACAGAAAACTCTTCATTAGGGATGACAAGCCAAGCAAATCCCAATAAAATTTTGATCCATAAGGTCCTCATTTAGGATTTAATAAACTATCTCTTCAGCTCTTTTCAAAGCACAGCGCAGTGTGGTTTACTAGCCGAGACTGAGACATGCAACTGGCACAGGACAAAAAAACAAACAATGCTTTCTGGTAATAATAGAAAGAAGATTTTTGAAGAAGAAAGAAGTATATGAATCATATTGTTGGATTAGAGAATGAAAAAATAATAACATGACATAAAGCAATGAGCACATTTTCTTGTAAAAACATGAAAATGAGATCATTTGTGCAAATGCAGCTCCCACACTCACCTGCCAGTGAGGACTTTGGCCAGGAACATGCAATGAACTCCTTTGGGTGAGCGCTTGGAGAAGTTGTGGGAGTAGACAGCCTTGCGGGCGAAGTAAGAACCCTGTCCAAACATGGTGGCATGTTTTCCACAGACTCGAGGGTCAAAGTTGTGCTTGCAGATTCCCTCCACTACGTCAGCTGAGGTGCCGTGAAAGAGGTGGCGCTCGCTGAGGAGCCGGTCCATCTCTGACATGCGGCGTGACATGTACTCCTTCTTCCTGTTGGAGAATGCAGAAGAAGAGTTGGCAACAACATCTAATTAAAAAAAAAACAGCTAAAAATAATGTTAAAAAATGAAATATATTTAATAACACCAGTTTTCATGATGACTTGTACTCGTTTAATTACTTTGTGTAATGATTATTAGGGGCAGTTCTGCTGTTTAGATCGATGCATCCATGTTTTCCCTGAACACCATAAATCTCGCATTCACAATCTCTATTTCTTTTGTTCAGACCAATCAGACCTGCAGAAAAAAATCACTGAAGCTACAGGCTGTGACCCACATTTGAACTCCCATGATCCCACAGCTTGTGACTTGACTTCACACACCTACTTGCAATCACGCACCTAATTTCCTGCAACCCAAACTAGGTTTAAACCTTCTCAGCTTCCCCACATATTAACAGCTTACCGCTTGCACACACGCTTGCCTACACACACACACACACACGTCCATGTAAGCAGTTATGTTCTCGCTGTCATAACCATAGCGTGGGAAAATGAAATAAGCGAAAAACAGAGGGGGCCATCACTTTCAGAGGTGGTGATAAGTGTACAGAAAAAATCACAACTGTCAGTCATTGTGAAACTGCGAGGTACCAGTCGGTGTGGGAAGAGTTTTAACTGTTGCAGCTGATGGGACCTGCTATGCTCCAACCACAGTGGTTAACTTGCTGCATTCACAACAGGAAAAACATCATCACCAAACATCTCTACATCTGCTGTGTTCACACACAACTGTCGACTTGTTCTCACGAAGTCCCCCACAGCTGGTACCATTTGCCCCCTTTTCTATTAAGATGTTTATTCGGTCTTATTTTCGTATGTTTGTGCACACAGCTATGTGTGAAATGTTCTCAATATAGATACAGTCCTTATAGGCTAAAAGCTACCGATCCAATGTTTTTAGGAATCATTGCAGCTGAACTGTGTTAAATAACACAACCAAAAATGTGCTAAAGGCAGATGCCACAGCTTCACCACATAGCATGCAAATGAAAAAGCGCATGCACAAGAAATGAGCACATGCAAACCCGCAAGCAGCTAACTTACTGACCCCAGACAGAAAAATGATGTCTGTAAGGGCTAAACATGACTTTCTGCGTCTGTACTCACCTTTTATACTTCTCCCAGAGAAAGGCATTCTGCACACGCTGGATTTTGATGATCCTGAATTTGGTCTCTGATACCGTCTTGTGGAACAGACTGTACACCGTTCTGTAGCTGCGGTCTTCACGGGACACGGGTACCCGCAGGAAGTCCTGGCTCGTCGTCATTGGCAACCATGTTTCTGGAAAAAGGCTGGGCGGGTTGGTAGTTGTTGGTGAAAGGGGATGTGATGCAGAGGGATCTGCAGATGTTGAGGCAGACGAGGAAGAGGACTGGAGAGGAGATAAAGAGAGGCCGCCCAGAGTCCTAAAAAATAAATGAAACAGAAAGCATGAGAGCTTTTACTAGAGATATGGGTGTAAAGTACTATGAAATGAAAAACCGTTTCTAAGTATTTATGGGTTTCCGTCTGTTGATGTGATGATTTATTTATTTTCTCTGCTCTGTATAAAATTACTACATGCATGGAAATGCAAATGAACAGGCAAACTCCCAGAACATTTTATTCATTGTGCTTTTAACTACAAAGGAAAAAATAGCAAAAGAGTATTAAAAAAAAAAAGCTTTCTTGTCAACTCTGACCCTCAGCAAACAAATCAACCAGTGACAGATCAGGAAGGATGATTACTATAATCAAGATGTGTCTTTTGATAAAATGTTGCTCCCCTTACAAAGCTTCCTCTGGAAATACATGCTAAGAAAAATACTTTTTCATTCGATACTTTAATCAAACTCAGCACTGCTGGCTATTAGGCTAGGTTCATATGTCACCAAAGCCAGTTCAGGTGTGAAAAAGGGGGCGAAATCTAGGTAAAAGGCTTCCCCATCCCAATGAAACCACTGTAGTGAACACTACAAGGCTGTTGAGGGTGTTTTGATGATTAAAGAGAAACACTCCAAAGCCAGAACCAGACGCAGTGCTTGCACAGATAAAGGCTCCCTATGTGTTGCAGGAAGTTCATACAAAATTCACATGGCATCTGACATACACAGTTCACCATAGCTGCTCGGTGTAAACACTGTAAACAAGCCAGGATTGTCTGGAACAGGACCGCAACACAGATGGTCACCGATGCCATTAGTGTTGCGTGTGTGGCACAGCCTATTGACGTCATATCCTCCGGTTGTTTGGTTACGCCGTCCTGACAGAAAAGGCGGTAGAGGTTTCAAACCTATCCACCTCGGTACCATCAGACCAGATCGGTTTCATGGAGGCTAATGCTCGGTTTTGTGTGGTTGAAAGGGGGGATTGCTGAAAGACTTGTGGTTTTGCTGCAATTCATGGCCGTTTTAACGGTCCCTCAGAAACCTGCAGCATCAAACCATGTGTCAGTTTGCTACCTGCAAACTTAATGTTGGTAATCTAAATAAGTTAATAGTCATCATGGATATTTGGATGGATATAAGAGAGATCATTTAGGATTTGCTACCCCAGATAGAGGTCAGTTTAAATTAATCACTGATGGCCCTTTTCATTAAGGTACATTTCCATGTGTTTTAAATAAAAGCTGCCCCCCCCCACCCTCACAAATAAGTGTGACAAATAAAACTACCATCTGCGCCACCAAACCCACACATCTGCACAATGAAAATCATATTCCAGCAACTGTCTGCCATGACAGCAGAGCATTGCGGGGTGGCGCCGCTTCACAGCAGCCGTCAGCCACCAAACCAAACAACAGAAGTGTGTAAAAATGAAACCCAGACACCAAACAAGACAACATGTAGGGGGAGGGGGGCAAATGGAGGGAGAGACAGGAGCGGGAATGAGAGAGAGGTTAAGAATAAAATACCAATTGTGGAGCTGTCATAAAAGTGACAAAAAAAACTATCATGTCTGGCATTTGAGTCAGTAACAGTGGTTTGCCTGTCAAGTTATCACCCTCTAAGTGTAAATGCTGTTAGCTCCATCAGCCATAAGAAAGTGTACATGTGTGAGTGTGTGAAAGAGAGAGAGAGCATGTTATCAAAAGGCTTTGAGTTAGTATGACAGTTATTCTCATCTCTTTTCTCTCCCTCTCTCTTATCTTGATGGTCCAGTCTCAATTCCCCTCCCCATGCAATCGATGTCTCTATTCCCTGTGTGCTTTGAGGAGATCACAGACTGACTGCTGCAGAAAACAAGTGTGAAATGAAAAGGGACCGATAACAAGAGAATGATGGAGTTTGGTAGAAAAAGAGCACAAAAGAGAAAGATTAAGACAGATAGCATGGGAGGGTGGAGGCAGCTGAAAATAACATCATCAAGAGGGAGAGATGGGAGATGGAGAGGGAGGAGGAAACCGAAGGAGGGTGCCAATCAAGCTAACGACCTCAACCTCTAAGCCTAGCACAGATTGTTCCTGAAACGCACGCATTGTTTCGGTCACTTGAGAGGAAGCTGAGCTGACTTACGATCTTTCCACTAGAAAAAATACATTTAAAAAATGAGTGTTAAAGCGAAGAGTGTAATGCGTCCCGTTGCCTGGACTTTTTGTCCCCGTTCTGTGACTGTGATTAGATAAAGTGGTTCATCGAAGCGGACGCAGAATTAACAGATGATCCGTGACGTCCCATGAACAAACCCCTCCATCAAAATTTCAGCTCCCTGGTGCAACGTTTAACACTCTTTCACTTTCCAACTCGTCTCTGCTGTGCCGGGCTCCCAGTCTGGAAATCATTTAGGCCTCTCTGGCTGGCTCTGTATCACCCTCTCTGATGTGTCTCTTTCTTCCTCAGTCTACTTTTCCCTCACTTTGCTCCTCAATCTCCTGCACTCCATTTTGTTTTCTTTCAACCATCCTGGCTGGGACAGGAACAGCTCGTTCCCCATTTGTTTTGCGGCAGCACACATCGACAGAAGCCGGTTCAGCACAGGAAGTGAAAAAATATAACACATATAATAATAATAATGATCTACAAATGGCGTCTACATGACTTTACTTGCCTCCAATCTGCATTCACTTGATGCACAGAGTTAAAAAAGGAAATGGAATATATCAGAGCAACTTAAATAGTTTACACTGCTAAACTATTTCCCCTCTACTCTTGGTCCCCTATCTCATCGCTTTTATTTTGCTTAATGATCTCATATTCCATTGGTCCCTTTTAGCTGTGCGTTATTCTGTGCAAGACAACTCCTGTGTCCCTGTGGGTCTGTTCAACTTGCCAAAAATCTGGGCTGGGATAAGTGCTAATCTGAGTTTTGAGTTCAGCTCAGACAACCACTGAGCAGCAGCAGCACTGGGATGGATTAAAGACGGATGTGGCATTCAGAAGCTTTTGAAACCTGACATTGGCATTGTGTCCCAGCACGTGTCTAAATGCAAACTCAGGACACTCAGATCACAGGCAGCCATGAGAAGAGCCAGTTCTGCATGCGAGCTGCAGTGCACTTTCGCCAAAATTAGAAAAGGGAAGAGAAAAATAGATGGGGAAGATCAATTAAGTGACTGACCTCTAAAGTGAGGCTGCCCACTTTCAGTTTTGTGTTAATTAACATCAGATTTAAACCTCAACACTTATCAACGGGCTTTGCTGTTCTGCATGAAGGTCAATGGACTACTCAGAGAAAAATTGGTAGCATTAAAATAGCTTCCACATTGTCATGTTTCATCTCTTATTTAACTGGCACAGATAACAGCCAAGTTGTGAACTCAGGCAGAAGATGAGAAGAATGAAAATAGTACAAAACCTTAATACAACTTTGATCTATAACACCGGACACTTTCCTTCACATGTGTAAAAACACCTGAAATAAAGTTCAACACAAACGCTAAAGCTACCCAGGTTAAAAATGCTTTTTCAAACATGACACTCGTAATACAGTATGCTAACATCACAACATGTTTATCTCAAGGTTTCTCTCTCACCTTGCAGTATTAAACTGATCGCATCATATGAGATATACCACCAATAAAATCCAGCACATTGCTGCGGGCACATTTTGGTTTAAAGTCAAATTAAAAATGTGTGTTAAATCACTTGGAAGAGGCCATTTGAATTAAAATGATGTCAATGGAGGTCAAAGGGGTTAATGCTGCTAATTTAACATCTGAGAGTGGGATGAAACGCACCAAAAGACGTGTAAAATGTAAAACAGTTGTTAAACAATAGTTTAGAAATGCAACTTCTTGATTATAACAATCTCACTTAAGCTAAAGAGGGCTTCATTAGTTTATTATGACCTTTCCAACAGTTTGCTGTGAATGTTTTAGTTTAGACCAAAGCGCTGAATTAACTATAAGCAACCATCATTACCAAAGCCTCAGCATCATACAGGGCTAAACATAACAAACAAGTATAACTGGATAAAGCATGAAATAAGTGCACTTACTGTAGGTGTGGCGTTAGCATAACGGATGACATGAACATAGGCCGCTTCTTGATTTGACGCCTGAACCCAAAGACCGCATTCTGCTGGAAGCCCTCCCTGATGTTGAGGATATACTGGTTCTGCAGCGTAATGAATCGCACTTCCTTAAGACCCCTTGAACTTGCTTCCTCTATGAGCTTCACCACCGGCTGCAGGAGAGGAGAAAAAATGTCAGCCAAGCTCCACTACTTTTGAAGCAACAAACAAGGTCATCAGAAGTGTCATAATAAAAGAAACTCATATATAGAAATTAAACATGAGATTATGTCCATAGAAAGAACTGCAATTTCCACAAATAGCTATGTCACAATGGACAATATGACAGTGTTCATAAGTGTATATGCCCTTCTAAATTATTGGCTACACCATTGATTGATTTTGGGATAGTCATTGTGTTCGGCCTCAAGTTCATAGATGCACATAACGCAGTGAGTGGCTCACCTCTGAGTACTCCCTCCAGCCAAAGTTGTCTCTGCAGTAGTATTTCCACACTGTGTGACAGCTGGGGGTGGGGTTTGGGTTTGTTGCAGGCATGGGTAGAGGACTGGGGGGAGTGCTCAGCCGTCTGACACAGTCGAGCTCAAGGTCGCAAACTCTCATCGTCCCAAAGTCTAGGGCAAACACTCTGCCCCTGAAAGACAGAGTTGAAGCCATTAAACCAGCTGAGTGAGTACAACAATTGGAATGGAAAAAAAACAATAACAATGAAACAATCACATTGCCAGGGTCAGCTAGCATGCAGCTGTGGTACGGTGCCCTTGCTGGTAAATGGCCACAATTAATATTTCAATCAGCAGCCGTGTGACCAAACATGTGGCTGCTGATGGAACCTTGATTTAACCCATGTGCCCGGGAGCAAGACCTCCAGTTGCTCAAACAAAATGAGTCACGCAGATGACAGCATCAAAAACATGATTTACATGCAAGTCGTACAAGCTGGGCATAATGTGAAACAAAAGCTATCTTAACACTGCATAAACCAGAACATGTCAGTCACGTTTATGGTTCCTCAAAAGTTAGATCAAACCAGAACCAGAGAGATTCTGTAGAAATTTACATCAGGTATGACAGCTCTGCACAGGAAGGGCGATTTCTCATCTCCTTTCATACTGTAGCATCGTGGTGTGGAGCTCAAAAAGCTGAAATCGGTTTAGTTACACATTTGCTGTGAGTTTGGTAGCTTTAAGAGATTTTACTGTACTATGAAGTGCATTTAAGTGGTGTTACTGATCACTTCCACACTAGAGTCACCATCTGTTAAGTAAATAAAGCGAGGAAACATAATCTTATCATGTGCATACAACCTCTCCTGACCCCACTCTCCCTCTCGACACGTGAGTCAAAGCCATGTTATGAATGTGTGTGTGCGTGCGTGCATGCAAGTGCATCACTCTCACCAGATTAATTTTCATATGCCCCCCGGGAAATCTTTTCTGGGTTAGACAGAGCACTTACATAAATGTGGGCATCAAATACTGGCACGCTACGGCATAGAACGCAGGCAGACACACACCCTCGCACAGCACACACGTACACATATGCAGATAAGTGCCTGTAAACTTGTTAGATGCTAACAGATAGAGAAGAAAGTAGAAAGTAGAAACTGATACATGGCCTGATGGAGGTAAAATACATGGAAATAATATTACAGGATGGTATGCCAAAGCTTAGATATTAGCAAATGTCCCTTTCTGTAGTGTGTGTGTGTGTCTCAGGCTTTTTGTAAATAAAGGCCTCAACAGTGTTTACATATTCCCTAAGTAAAACAGAGAGAAGCTTAGCAGGAATTGCTAAAACTTCCTATTAATTTCCCTGCCTGAAGCAGCGAAACCTCATATTATAATGAGCACACACAGTAAAAGAGTAGCTTTCCTTCCATGAAGTGTAATTACTGGTCACTATGATTGCAGAAACTGAAACACACAATACAGCACACATTAGTTTGTGTCGGGAGGGTGATAATGAGCGGCCCTGAGTCATTTTCCCAAACTCTGCAAATAGACTGATATAAATAGGAGTGATACACACTATATTTACAGCCTGGATTTCTGTTAAGTCATAGTGTGACTGCATCTCTATAAGAGGAAGTGAAATAGGGAGATCATCTACTGAGCACGTGCTGAAACAAAACAGTAAGTGAGGTATGAGTCACTGATTAGCAGATCAGCAGATTACCAGAATGACAGGAGTGGTAGATAACGCAGATGTTCACATGATTTTCTTTTCTGTGTCTGAACTTTTTTAAAAAAGTAACTCAGTGTTGCTTCAGTTTGAAATTAAGAGTTTGATGCTGCAACAAAAGAGAGAAACAGAACAGAAAGGATTATGGAAATAGGCAAAGCAAGAATGCAGTGAAGCAGGCAGGAAACTGAAAATACAGCAGAAACTAAATTAAATGAAAACATCTTCTGCTTCGCCTCTGGTCAACACATTCTCTGCTTTGTTTTCTGAATTATTTCTTTTTGTTCAGTCATGTCTTCAATCTGTTCCCTGTTTCACATCTTTTCCACCTTTTTTTCTCTTCTCGTGTGAAGGAGAATGTGCATGCACCTGCATGATCACCTTTCAGTGCAGAACAGTTTCTACAAACAGCATGTTATGGGACAGGAGATTCAGTATCTGTGTGAGTGTGACAACCTTATCTTTGACTTATGATGCATGCACAAACATTCAGGTTTTATTATGAGGAAGTCAAGTGAACTTTAGTCACATTTACAGGCAGTCTCTCCACCTTACTGATCACCTCTGTTTCAAATCATCTTTTACTGATGCAGTTAAACTAAAACAGGTCTCTGGAGAGCTCGGGCAAAAGTTTTCAAAAGCGTCCCGCTCTCTTTCCTCACTCCCAGACGAGTTTGCACTGCTCTAAAAATAAAATTCCACTGGTTAAATTAAGTGAACGGAGATTCTGCGCTTTAAGGGCTGAGGCCAATCAAAAGTTGGGAAAAACATGCAATGCACGCCAACATTAGCTGGATCGAAGAATGTGTTTGAAAAGTTGGGCCGGTCTCGGTTTGCACAGAGGCACACACATGAAGGTCAACTGACAAGGCTTTGAAATACAAAGAGTGGCCTCTGACATTGATTGTGTGGATCAGCCGTGAATGAAAGTGTGAAAAGAAGTGCTAGACTATGTCTATTCCAAGTAAAATAAATGAATAAATAAAAAACTCTGCCTTTACAACATGGCTTTTACACAGTCTTTATCACAGCTGCATTCCAGCATCAGTTATGCCATTGTGGACGTCATAAACTAAATAGTATCCACTGTTTTACATGCACACGCAGTCACACACATTCTTTTGACAGACTTGTGTATGCGCATGCAAAGTTCATCCCCGTCACACCTAGATAACTCAGTCAGTCAACCAAATCTGCTGACGAAAGCCTCCTTACCAAACACACACTACCATAGTGATGTTATGGGTTGGAGTTGTGTACTTGCTTTTAGGTTAAACATTTAAGTATCCCTTCATCTGATTGTATTTCTTTGCTGTAAAGCTGTAACACCAAGTAAAAAATAAAAACACAGAGAGAACAGGATCTACTGTCTTCGCTTGTCTTGCATTGTTATTTAAAGTCTGTCTGTTCTCATTATTAAAGACATAGTTCAGGGTGTCCTCTTTCAACCTTTCAACCAACTCATACAGCTACCAAGAGGATAAATTATATGAGGACACAGTAAATGAGATAAAAAAAGGGGGGCGGGGGTGTCAGCAAATGAGTTTTGAATCACAAGTGACACTTCAGAGAAGATCTGAGAGTGCTAGCGAAGCATAAACACACATTTCCACAACTCCTACACTTTAGACCCTCGAGGGACTATTTAAGAACATTAAAACAAAAAAAAAATGAAGAGATAAAAGAAGAGATTAACGACAAGCGTGGCACGGAAAAAAGGTGCCATGAGAAAAAAAGATGGAGGCAGACTGACTAATAAGAGACAGAGTGACCCAGACCTCGCCCCTCTGATTCATAGCATGATCTGTCTGACACATTATTACCCCTCACACACCACACACACACACACACAAGCACAAAAAGCACACATCCAAGCAGATTATCTTGGTGATGTCTTTCCCACACACACAAACAAGCTCTCTTAGCCACAAACATCCTCGATTTTCTGTTTCTTTTTGTTTTATTTGAGGTGACAAGGTAACGTGGAATTCCCTGCGATATAAACACAAAGACGTGCGCACACACACACACACACACCTTGGTGTCAGGTCGCTCTGCCCTTGGCGCTGGGTGACTCTGTATGTCAGTTAATGACAAGCAAGGCTTTTATCGCATGGCTGACAAAAGAATCTATCTCCAACACACATGCATACATGAGTGAGGAGTGCATGTTTCTTTTTGGCTACGCGAAATAAGCCACATGTTTTTCAAACCCTTAAGTCCACTAATATGTGCATATTAACAGGAAATTGGTTTAATCGTGAGTGACGTGGTTGACAATGTCTGTTTTTATTAAAACAAAACACCAAACTACTGAATGAGGAAATAAAGGGGACGCTACATTATATTTCATACTTCTCATACACACGCCACATCTAAGTAACACGCAACTGTAGGGCGGAGGATTATTACTGTATAACTTTTAAAAGAAATGACGGAGACATTAGTCCTTCTTGCTGAGGTCATGCCTAACGAATTAGTCATCCCTGCTTATCATATGGATGGGATTAACCTGTGCTATGGATCTTACGCACATGGGAACAGCTCAGCCACTGGACACACACTCATGTATGCGTGCACTGATAGTGCAGTATATAATTAGATGCAGACAGGCAAAAACACTTGTACGTCCACCACTCCTGCTCCAAGCACGCAACAAAAGGCAAAGCGGGCCTAGGTTGCCATACCAACAGTAAGGCTTTATAAGTCATCTGCTGCTCCTTATATCAATAACGGTGTTATCATTTGGCTGTAGCAACCACGGTGCTGCCTTGGAAAAAAGACTAGCTGGTTTGTGTTTCTGAAGAAAGAAGCTCTTACACACACCCAGAACCGCACAAAGCTTTTCACGGCAGAACTGTGTGCTGAACAACCAGAACAGAAGAACACTAAAACAGCTTACTGACTTCCTTTGGTTTGTGCGACAGGCTGTGAGGCTCTGAGAGCCTGAAATCAACAGTAACTCTAACAAGTTATCATCAACATTTAACAGAAACTAATTACGTAAAGATACTGGAATCCAGCAGGGAGTGGCTCACCACTAATTTACTGTTCCTGCTTATGGAGTCAATCAATATACATAATATATAACGGTCAATATAATTCACAAGCAGCTTATCAGCTTACTGCACTGTTGCTACCATGTCCCACTGTGTATGGATGGGTGCTATAATATAACAAAATGTATTTTGTATAATAAAGAAAATCCAGAGAACTTACGCCAACTTAAAGTGTTTCAATAACTAACTCTAGTATGACACCCAAACTGTAAACAAATACGGCTCAAAACGCTCGTTGCAAATTGACAGAATCTATGTTAAAGGGAAAAAACCTTTACAATATAAAAAATCTGTTAGTCAATTGTTCCTGGCATTTTTAGTTTCAATTAATTAAGATGTGAGTGAAAACCACTCGCAATCTGGGTCGACTCCACCAGGTGCATATCCTGTTTATGAAGCAATATCCACTTTGCATAGAATTTCAGCTAAATACGTGTGCTGACAAGTAAAAGACACAGGCACATACAAATCTTTGTGCACACATGCAAACCTGTGCTTCAGTTTGGGAATATTCAACAACCAACATTTCCGGCTGCTTAAAGGTGCAGGAGGTCATTGGGGGGTTACAGATCTACTTAACACCACTTTTGCTGTGTCAATACCGAATACAATACATACCGGATTTAAATCGTTTTTTCAAAGGGGCACATTAAAAACTAAATAAGCCTATAAAAAAGGGAATGCACAGAGAATAAAGCGACCTTGTGCAGAATAAGGTCAGAAAAGTTTGGGTGAGTTTACTCATTGTGTGTGAGTGCTCATGTGTAAATAAGCTTGCATACAGCACAGTTTCATAGGAAGCAGTACATGCTCTTTTATGTCACCCCACTGAGGCATGCCAAGTACTTGCATGACTGTGTGTGCATGCGTGTGTATCTACTGGGTGTGACAGAGTGAAGGGGAGGTTTATCTGTGTCTCTTAAAAGGCGTGCGTGTGAGCACAGCAAGCCACTTAGCTTCCCTGTGCAGCCTATTCGTGCAAGCGTCTGCACGCCAAACTGTGTGTGTGCAGATGTGTGTGTTTTGAACTGAAGGAAAGGGGGCGGGTGACAAGCGCGTCTGTGTCACTGACCGCACAACTCAACTGAGGGTCAGGGAAGTTCACAGCTTCTGTCATGAGGGCTTTAAATTCTGCTGCCAATCAGAGGACTGGGCTTGTAAGCAGGGAATACAGGAAACAGATAGCAGGTATCAGCACTGAGGGATGGAGTGTCAGGACATGACAGCTGCTCATATAAAGCGATAGGTGAAGGATGCTCATTAAGTAGAAGGTACACAGGGGCCAAATAGACCAATACCTACACGCATAAAAGTTGTACTTCTTTGTCAGCATGTAGAAAACAGCTGGAGGTTTAATGCTTTCAGTTTGTCTCTGGTGGTGAAACCAAAGAGGGAACTCTGTAGGTTTAGGTCTACTGTTTCCCACACACCAAACCAGAAGTGGCTGATCGTTCACGAGCAGCCTATCAGCTTACTGCACTGTTGTTACCATGTCACAAATACCTATCAATTTACCAAATAGAAGTCTTTTCAGCAGTATTTAAAATGTAACTATATACACCAGATGCATTGTACTTTCTGACTCTGCTGACCAGAAACAACTTTTCTTTGATGTGTTCTGCATTATTTTTGGTCTCATGTTGTGAAATGATCAGAACAATTGATTTTTGTCCTGATTAAAAGATAAATATGTATATGATTGGCTCTCTAGGCCACTAACACAGATGTTGGAGATGTGAATATGAAAGATACTACTACAACCCTCTAACAAAAGGGGGTGATTGTGTATCTCACAACAGGGCATGCCTTCATAAACACAGAATAATATAACCTACAGGTTGCAGTAGATACTTACTGAAATTTGAGCCTGACTTGCTCATTGTCAGGGTTGCAGTACAGTCTCTCCAGCTGTTCCTGGGAGTCATCTGCTACGCTCTGCCATGTCTGACTGCTGCTTTTGCGGATTTGCCAGTGGTATGGCAGGACTGTGTGGTGGTGGGCGCAGTCATTGCCATAAACACATTGTCCACGGAGGAAATTAACACAAATGTCCACTGAATCTAATTGACGTGTGTGATACTGGAGCTGAGTGAGCAGCTCAAAAACCAGGTCCAGGGAGGCCTCTTCACTTTTATCCTGAAATAGCACTCCTTTATCAGGCTGCAAGAAGAGGGAATGGGGGTCCTGGATTCCAGTGCAGTCTTTGACTGGAAGATTTTTACCCCCAGAGGTTAAGAGGTCTTTGCTTTTGATGGCCCCCTCCTGGTGAGGAGTCTGGGGTGCAACTGTGGGAGGTAGGCCTATATCTGGGGTTGCAATTGTCTCTGTGCTCCCAGCCGCCCTGAGGCTAGGTTTCAGCTGGAAACAGTCGGGTGTAGAATCGGAGATTTTAGCTCGCTCCCCTCGCCTCTCCGTCTCCTCCAGCTCCGCAGTAGTATCGGTTATGTCCACATCAACGTCTCCGTTCGCAGAGGCGGCATCTTCAGCAGTTGAGGGGCCTTTCAGACACACCTGACCCACACAGCTCTGTTTCACCACTGCGGCTGCGCACAGATTGCCCGGAGTCCGACCCGACTGGTTCCGGGGAACGAACACTCCGTCCCCAGAGACCAGAGTATCCGTGCTCAGTAAAGAGGTCAGTATGGGTTCCTCCAGGGCGCGGTGGAGGCATTTGGCATCCAGTTTCCTCTGTTTCTTTTTAAAATAAGGTTTCACCAGAGGTATTTTGTCCGTCAGCCCAACAATCGGCTGTTCCGTGAAATCTCCCCCTTCATCCACATTTAGACTCATATCCAAGGAGATCCCAGTCGGTACACCGTCTGCGGATTTCTGGAGAATGTGCAAAGTTTTATCCATGATCTCCACTTAAACCTCGATAGTCCTTAAAAGAGAGAGAGAGACAGAAAGAGGTAGTCATCAAAGATAGCTTATAATCCTATCTTAGTTTCCAAGGTGAAGTCATCCTGGCGCAAATGATTAATATGTTGCTTTGGTGGGGTGTTGTGCCACATAGCTACTGTAAAAACTTTCCTGGAAAGGAAAACCGCCTGCCTATATGCTGAAACGAAACTCCCCCCCTCAACCAAACAAAAAAGTAGCCTATTAAACTGGCCTGAGCCCAGGATGACCCCACAGACACGAGTCCTTGCAGGAATATTACAGGAACAGCTTGTTACACCGATTCTCGTTTAGGAAACAGGAAAAGCAACTGAGGCGGAAAAATATTACCTAATCCTGCTGCAGGGAATTTGAGCCTCGGATTAATCATATTAAACACGTAATTGCACCTTGTCTTTTCCTTTTAGTCTTTGGTCTAACGTCATGCCCGCAATTACAGCTCCGAATCCGCAAAAGAGCGATAAAAATCACGAGTGTAACAAAACCCCACACTCTCTCTCTGGGGACTATATTTTGATCACAGCAGTCCGATACGCAGACGCTGCCGTCTACGTGCGGCTTATATCGCTGCCTGAGCAACTTTGCACGTAGGCTACAGCTGACACACACACACACACACACACACACACATTCACACACACAGCACTGCAGCGCAGTGGCGATAAAAGACAAACAGGGCACCCCCGCAGCCTTACTTTACCACCCGTTGTAACAGCCTATGGAGAAACATAGACGCGGAGGCTTTTGAACAACAGGTAAAAAAACATGTTTAAAACTAACAGAGCAGTTAGTCTGCAGGGTGATATGTAGCCTAGGATTCCCACAGCCAATTTCTGCATTTCTGATAACGCCAAGAGGACAAAACCCTACCTGCTCGACAAAGTCCACCCCTCTCCCCCCAGTCTCGACACTCTTTGGTGGAAAAAATCCAGTGTGTACATCTGCGAAGCTCCGTATCCAGTCTAGAGATAAAAGCCTGGTATCCGTGTCCTAACTAGACAATGTTCCGGTTAGTTTTCCTGTGTGTTTTCTCCGCTATTCTCATGTTGTTCCTTTATTTCACACTGCCCGTGCGTGTCTTTGTATCCTTTGACCAAGGCAGAAAAGCGCAGGGCAGGCAAAAACGACAAAGGACCAAGCGCAGCTGTAGCGCGAGGCGCTCTGCTTGCCTCCCGGCTCCGCGCAACAGAAGCCACGCCTCCACAACCGATTAGGGGCGGGGCCTCGCTTCAACCAGCGGAAGAGAGTCGTCTGGTGGTAATAGAGAGAAGCTGCAAATGGTGTGGGGATGTTTAGGGGCGTTTGTGCCGGCACAGGAAGTAGTCCAATAAAATCAAATTGGATGGCATTACATTACAACATGGTATAAAATCTTCAAAGCACACTGGTGATGGAAAAATAGCAAAGCCTCTCTTTTTTTATACGACAGGATGTGTGCTGCATTTAAGATTTTAACCCAATAAGTAATAAATTGTTTCTTATTTTATAGAATAAGAATACAGAATACTCACCCTGCCAGATAAGTAATTATTCTTATGCGTATTTAGTATCAATTTACATATTTTAGTACTTTGGTAGGCAGACCCTGTTTCAGGTGTTGAGTCACATTTTCATGAGACCATCCCGACTGACTGCATGTTGAGTCAGCTTCCCTCTCTTGACTGTTTTACCAGAAGTAGGTTTTTAGGAACCTGCTGTGCTGCACTGTTTTCCGCCATCAGTTTCGGCATTTCAACCTGGTCAACAGTTTCTAGTTTCACGAGAAGGCTCTTTTTAAAATAGCATTAGAACTGAAAAAATATATTCAGCAGAAAATCAAGAGAGGATTTAAAAAGACATGATGGGTGTAGAAAGAACTTTCATTTGCATCACAGCTGAGTACGTGATCAGGAATTTATCCCTTGGGGAAAAAACAGTCATGCAAAACATATTTTTGCACTTTTTCCTGTTGTTCTATACAGAGAAATAACAGGAAATTAAAGCAATTCTCATTTCCCTATTAGGATCCCTTAGTGAGGAAACAGTGGATGAAAGTGATCGCGTTATTCATAAGAATATTTACCCATTAAAAGCTCAACAAATGCATCTCCAGCCATGAACCTTCTGAACCTTAGAAACTCTTAATATTTTATTTATTCATTGGGTTATTTTTACAAGCCACAGGCTGTGGTTCAAGCAATCAGAAATGATGAGAAAGACATGCCTAACACCTTTTTGACTAACACTAATGCAGTTCTAAGAGACTTTGTAATAGGGAAATTACAGCCTGGCCTTTGAAAACACTGGATTGCTGACGTACATGAGAATAATTACCTGGTTGCATACCAGTGGATCATAAGAATTCCACCCTGGCTGACATGCATAACGACATCTTATTGTTCAAGTTATGACTTGTCTCAGAGGACGCCCTGTAAACGAGATACCTGACTGCCAACTCGCTTAGTCTCTCACAAAGTAGGTATGTGAACTTAGCACATGAAACAACAAGCACAGAGATTAACCTTTAATACATATGGGAAAGCGTGCTCTAATTAAAAGAGGGAAAAGGTTATAATCTAATTTAACATGACAAGACTATTATAATGTTAGAGATTTAAAAAGCATAATGTACTGTAGAGTATTGGGAGTATCACCACGATATAAGATCAGTTACTCACACTCAGGATCATTCTCAGGCTCAGATACTTGGGTTGGTGTTAAACCGGTCCCTGTGGGCAAATATCTGCACTTGCTTTCCTGCAAAACAGGTGAAAGGTCAGAGCATTGATCTGGATATTGTCATAAACAGGAATGAAAACCTGGGTCAGTTTTTATACCCACTGTTGTCAAATAAAATAGACAATAAACCAAATCTACAATCCTAAAGGGGTCAACCTCATGTTAGCCTCCACCCTTTAAACCTTATCTGTATGCATGCTTACACACAACACGATTACTGTGGAGAAGTCAGTGACAGGACTGCAGCCTGCCACACCTAAGAAAAAAGTTCATTATGATGAAGATGTAACTTCAGCTTTCTTTTTTCTTTTTTTGTTGTTTTAACTTGACTTTAATCTTTTGTTTTTTATGGATTTTAAGCCATGTGAAGTGTGTAACATACATTACAGTAATATGTGAAAGAACCATTGATCACTTTAACAACATACCGTGTCACCATGGAAACAGTTCCTATGGATTTAGTGTTGCATCTTTGTTGTTGCTGACACAAATTTAATTGTTCAAATGAAATTGCAGAAAGAAAGAATAAAATAGTCCATACTAAGAATCTTGAATGGACGAATGCTGAAGGACACAACTGCATGATCTTCCACTTTGAGGCTGGAATTAATACAAACTTTACGTTGTTTGTTAGCGGCCTGTCCATGGGTGTAACCTGCCTGATTGCAGCTGAGATAAACTCAAGCACCCTTACTGCAACCCTGCATCAGGGCACGATTGCTGTTTTTTTCTAATTCAAACATCAACTAAGTTGCATGGTGTTAGGAGGTCTTATCATGTTCGACTTTGAGACCGATTTGATTGCATATTTTGACAAATATGTACTTTTCTGTATACTGAGTTAAAATGTAAGTGTAAGCCCTCCTACTTGAGGAAGAGTAGGAGGTTGTGTTGCAGATAAGATGCAGGATTGCAATACACTGTAATACTAAATACTTTTTGGCACAGAAGGGCATAAAGGGAAGCAAAATCTAACATTCTATCTGCTGTACAAAACTACAGACTTTCCTTTGTTCTACTGTCACTGAAAATATTCTGAGTAGTATAAAGTAGGTAAATAAATTAATCAAATTTGTATCTAAAGGCTGCATCCAATCATTATTACATATCATAATGCTTAAATATCACTCTGCATTTCTACATTTGGGGCTTTTTGACCACAGGAGGCTTTTGATTGTTACTGTAATCATTGGAAGCATTTTCCCTTCCCGTTCGTGTCCACGCAGTATAGGAGTCAGAGCTGATTGTAAGTCAGAGAACCATTTTCATTTTACTTTCCAAGCTTAAGGGGTGAAGTATGGTAATTAGCTAAAACAATGCCACTATGTGGTGTCATTTATAACCTGTCAGTTGGTGTGTGTAGGCAACCGTCAAAGAAATCTTGCCAACACTGGCAAAAGGTCAGTTATAAACTGTTATCAACATTTGCCTCACAGATTGTAATCAGAATACACAGGAATGGAGCAAATATTTTGAGGAAATGCAATAGATTTGCAGGGTTTTTACAATTTTTTTAGCCATCACCTGGTTGTCCAGTCACTTAAGGATTTCTTTCTATTTCGCTAATGCAACCAGAGGGGAAGCCCATAATAGTAAGATGTTCTTCATTGTATTAGCATCACTGTATTAGCATTAACTGTATTAGCATCACTCTTTACTTCAGCCGTTAAAGGGCACTTTAAACTGCTTAATGTGAATACAGCTATTCTTGTGCCGTAAGTTAGCAATCTAAAAGGTTTTTTAGTCATTTTTCAACTTAACTGATACAACAGAAGGCAACATGAGTGATCCAAGACTCTTAACTTATTATGACTAATGATCTCTATCAGTGTAGGCTCCAACACCCATAGCAAGTACAATATTTTCTGACTCAGTTTGTATCATTTTGCAAGATCGAAACGGCTTCTAAGTGTTTTACGGCACCTTGGAGCTCAGTCATGACCTTTCTTATGAGTAATTGTTCTCTGTGAAAGATTAAACACTGTGATAAAGACAGATTGGAGGGAATGACTTGAAAGCTGGGAAAATCAGTCACAAGCAAACCCAGCTGGAGATGAGAAATAGTGAAATGAAACGTGTGATGGTTTTGCTTTTCGTTCTTCAATAAATCTAAACAGCACATTAGATTTCAATTTAATGTGCTACCAGGAACAGAGGAGCTAGGTAAAAGTATCAGTGACATTAAAATAGGGCCAAACATAACCTTAAAAAAAAACAAAAACATGCCCACATATATGCCTGTTTTGCAAGTCTTATCTAAAGCCTGTAGTTTCAGGCCACCGGTTCAGTTCCTGAAAAAATCTAAACACAGCTAGTATGAGAGGCATTTGGTATCACTGCAAACTTGACAACAGCCTGCATGTGCCACGTTGATCAGAAGGAAAACGGAAAAAATAAAAACTCAATATTTGATTGTCTTAATTCAAATAAAGCTTCACCATTTGAAGGCTCGGGTTAGTCATTGTACTCAAGTCTCTCCTGATTAGCTTTGACGTTTGCTGGGTCATATCGTCTTGATAGGTTACATATAATCATTACATTTCTTGGTGAAAGTTCCAGTTACATGCCTTATTGCCTTACTGGCCCACGTTTAGAAAGTAGAAGGGTATTTCACACACTGGCTTTTTTTTGTTTTGTTCAGCCTTTAACGTTTTAGCCCATTTTGAAACCTGCATTTTATTATCCACCTCATTTTCATACCTCAACCCATTTCAGGTTTGCAGGGGGGCTGATCCATGTCCCAGCTATCATGCATGGAGAGGTTACACCTTGGACAACTTGCCCATCAGCCACAGGAACAGCACAGAGATAAACAACCTAGCATTCTCACACTCACTCCAAGGGTGGATTAAGATGCATAACTTAATATGAACCCACACCTGCATGGAGAAAGCATTCACACTTCACTGTGCAGCCCTAACACTGTTTAAGTATTTAAAGATGTTAAAAGGCATACTCTTACCCCAGCGCTACCACTGTATGCAGTCATGTTTAGTTTAGTAGTATGTTTTAAAGTAATGACCGAATAAAAGCCAGGATCTAAAATATTTTAAGTGAGCATTTTAATGAAACAATGAGATTACTGCTATAACGTTATTTACATGAACAACGTCCACTTCTGTCAGCTTTTAGATGCTCCAGAAGGAACACATTTGCTGTGACCAATTAAAATGTTTTCTTCTCTATTAATGTATGGTGGCACCAGGAATTTCTCTCATCTATTCAATCCTCCTCCAACATGGTTTAGGATCATTCAGCACAATGATTATATTACAGTCACTCTGAAACACAAAGCACACATCATTCTCTCTGTCATCTAACCAGTCAGGCTACCTGTAAACATATCCCCCTGCATGCCTCTGACACCACTGTGTTACCTAAAATAACAAGCTGAACAATGACAAGAATGCTTGTTTAAGTGGAATCTTAATATACCAGCTATAGTTTAATTTGTTTTTGTTTGTGTGTGTAATTAGTTTTGCACAAACTCTCTTCCACGTGTCATCTGTACACCTGCTATTACGTCAGACTGAAGACACGAAGCTTCTTGCACAGTGAGCTTTGGGCCCTTGTGCAGTTTGAGAGCTCAGTCACATGTGGCAGCATGTGCATTAGTGTTTCGTTTGCAGTTGGAATGCTGCCTTGGTTCTTGGGAGGCAGTGGAGGGTGAAATCACCACAACTTTCATCTTCTTTAGAGGCATTCATTTAGCCTTTAGCAAATGTTTCATGAACCAGAGGACTGAACAAATGCAGTTTGTTCAAATAATGGTGACACTGCAGAGGAAAATGTCCAGTGATCTCTAAAGTTAAATGTGTGTGGCACAGTGCCCCCTGCCACCATTAATGCCAGTAATCCATCTAATAGCTGTTAAGATATTCCACTCTAACCAAAGCCTTGGACTTTCCCACTGACAAGAATTGCAATCGAGGGGACTAGTATGACACAAAACGTATCCGTGCAGTTCACTCTCAGTTTCCATGCTTCTAACCACACATTAAACTTTTGAAGGAACCGTCTCAGAGTCACATACAGTCTTTCCAAGTGGACCCCTAAAGGTGAGAATGACCTACTTGCACAGAGGTACAAAGCATGGTATCAGGGCTCTCTGCTACTATGGAAACATAGCAGGAATGCATGTGTGTGTGAGAGTGTTTGTAAGAGTGTGTGCTCTGGTGGTCTCTTTGATGATCGATTCCAAGAGTTTGCATTAGTGTATGTTTGAGGTTCAAGGAGAGAGGGAGAAAAGGCAAATAAGAAAGAAAGAAGAGAAAAGGGAGACGGGGAGGGGTAGAGGAGAGGTTAGGGTCAGCTAAACAAAAGGCTCTTTTGGCTGCAGTTCCCTGGGTCAGGGCTTAGAGGGCAGGAAGTAGAGGAACAATATCCGGCACTTCAGGTTAGGACCTCCCACCTCTCACAATCTTCTGGCTGTCTCCCTCCCATACACACACACATAGGTCACCCAGTGTGCCTTGACAATGTATGTTGATCAAAGGCAAGCTAAAGCTTTTGGGGTGGGGGAGTAGTATAAGAGATTAGAACAGAAGGCAGTTATGTGTGTGTTCATGTGTGTGTTCATGTGTGCAGCGGGTCTTGGGTTATTTCCCTTAAGGCTGCAATTCGTCAGTGTCAAGGATACTGGGTCATCTATAGTTACACACCTCTCTCTCAGTTACTGCTGCAGATGTACTGACACAGAAAATCCAGGACATTTCATCTCACGTACAATTTTTTGGATTGATGGACGACTGTGCGATGGCCACCCCAAAAGCCCTCACAAGTAAACAATACTAATCCTCTTGTTCCAAATACTTTAATTAAATCAATACAAACTATTTCAAAGCAGCCGTGTGATCCGCAGAGGAAAGAAAAATGGAAAGCGGTCCTCAGAAATTCTTTTCATCTGGGCATGTTGCTTATTCTTTCATGTCTATGAGTATTAGTTTTGTTTACTGTCCAGAAGCAGCAACAGCTGACCGTTCATGTGAAGAGTCACATGAGTAAGAGTCAGAAATTATTTGCATTAGGTGCTTCCATCTGCTCTGATGTTCATCACCTCTTTGAAAACACACACACACGCACACACACACACACACATACTGTACACACTTTAAGTCTGAAAACAATCTTTGTAAATTTGCTATCTTGTTTTCATGTCTCACTCAAAACATACCACAAGTGTCATTGATGGCACAAATAAAACCCATCCAAATACACAGGACCTAAAGGTTTTGTTGTTCCAGATGCAACATGACACCTCTAAAGCTCCTGTTTCCGTGACCAGGACAGTTGTGTTTTGGTGGAAAAAATGGGACATTGGCTGCTGTTGCAAGTCAAACTCAAAGAACATTAGGTCGTACACTTCCCAAGAGGCTACTTGTATTGGATTATGTTTTTATATCTGTGCTTTTCAATTTCACGTACATGCTTTGTGTGATGGAGTTTGCTTACATGTTTTAAATCATATAATGGAACAAGATAGAACATATAGGGCCAAATCTACTAAAGGTTTGCCTTTACTAAAATGTGTGCAAACTCGTTGCTCACGCTAACAAAGTACAAACTGATCTACTAACAGTGAGCAAAAGGGTTTGCGTCTTTCAAAGGTGCAAAATTGCGTGTCCATCTCC
>JBAMHV010000009.1:20899534-20911708 GCA_037177535.1 Pseudomugil gertrudae
GGAGAAGAGAGGAGAGGAGAGGAGAGGAGAAGAGAGGAGAGGAGAGGAGAGGAGAGGAGAGGAGAGGAGAGGAGAATAAATAAAAAGCCAATACTGTTCTGATGACACAATGTCCAGGAAGTGTGGGCTGCAGGCTGGTCTAATAAACAACAAGTCATGCCCCATCCGCAGTTCATGACCCTGGGTGGATAAACATACTCCTTGCTGATGTGTCCTTGAGCAACACACTAAATCCCTGTTTGAGCTGTGAGGACTTTCCTTTAAATTGCACCATAACGTCTCCCTTACAGGAGGCAAAACAGGGCACTGTTTTTCCACAAGGAGGCAATTCATGTCTAATTCATTTTGTTATTTATATTACCAAACTAATTAGCTTCTGAAAGAGAAACTTTATCAAACTTTAGCACCACCCTTTGGCCCACAGCTGTTATGCTTCGCACTGCATGTGAAGGAAAGAGTAACAACTGAATGGGGAAAATGTTTGTAACTCATTTTGAATTTAGCAAGGACCAGGGTATAAAATTGTTCCAACAATGATGGATTCTTGAACAACATTTGACACTGTCTCAGCATACATTAAAACCCAGAACTCTGCATTCTCACTGACAATCTATAAAATAAAAGTAAAAAGAGAAAATCCAGGCTCTACGCCATTTTTAAAAGACCTTTTGAAGCCATCAAAGATTGTGGGAATATCTTATAAGGGGACTGCTTTAACACCACTGCATGGGACTGCTAGGACATGGAAAATAAGTTAAAACCTCACTCATTAAAAAAGTAAAAGTAGCACACCTAGAAGAATAAATAATCATGTAAAGATGTTTCTGCTGCAGCAAATAGCTAATCTATGATGCTAACAGCACACATTGTAGCTGCAGTCTGAAGATGAATGAAGTTAGATTAAACTAGATTAAACTCAGTTACATTGAAAGAAAAATACTTTATAGATCCAAGAAATAGTTTATAAATGTCTTTCTTTCATTATTATTTTATGTCAAACTACAGTTCATTGCTTGGGTTTTTAATTCCTGCAACTTTATTGTCTTCCCTAAATATCATGCCCCGCTATGTCAGAGGGCACAAGACATGAAACCAGGTTTTCACCAAAGCATATTAGGCTTAAATAGGTGTCAACATCCTCCTTCCTTTGAGAAATCTGAGCAGCTTTTATTGCACCCCGTTCTTCTTACCCCTCAGCAAACAACAGCCAGGGTTGCCAGAGACCACAAACAGATCAACAGGCCTGTCTGTTTAGTCCTCACTTCTTCTTCCTGTTCATCTATTACATCAAAGATCACCATGACACTGGCTCCATCATCGAGTCAGCTACGTCACATCACACAGTGATAAGCCTGATCACAGGTTGTGGAAAGATAGCGTGGGGGTTGCCACGTCTTAGTGGGTAGCGTGGTTGGCCTCAAAGTGGAAAGTCTGCTGTTTGATTTCCAGCGTCTTTGGACAAAGCCCACACGTCACTCCTGATATGTGACTTCAGAAAACAGGTTCTGAACACTTTATGAGTGTTTGTGTAAGTAAGTGACTGGAAAACATGTTAAAGTATTTTGTAGAACACAAACAAGATTAGAAAGATCCTTTACACACTAGATATGAGGCATTCATCCGTTAACTCCAAGGACCTGAAGATTAACAAGAAAACATCTTGCCTAGCTCTTTCCAAAACATTGTAAATCAATCCACCCCTAACACCCACTGATTATTGTATCTCAGCTGACAATTAGGTTAAGTGATACATATAATAGTACATATAAAGATTTCTTTGGTAATCCAAACAGTGGAGCTGGAACAAAAAACTTTACATTGGATTGAAATATTCTAGTTCAGCATCAGTTGCTATGTGTCCGTCGTAGCATGCCAATAGATTTAGCAAGAATTTCTGTTAGTGTACAATGAGTGTATTCACACTGCATGCTTTAATTGCTGTTTCCTGCTCAGAGAACACAAGTATGAAGACCCCCATCTGGCAATGACAATGAGACTGCTCAGACTGGAATTATTGGAACGTATGTTAACCAGTTTATTAGTTAATTTAATTATAATGACATTTTTTTTACATTTTTATTTGATTATCAAACAGTAAATGTTGGATATATGTATTTTCACTTATTTAGTTTTTTTAATGTAAGTTTTTTTTTGCCATTTTGGAAATGTTACATTCAGTGGTTGTACAAGCAGCATGTACATAACTTGCTTTCCATTCTTTTGAGAAGTTGAGAAACCATCCATCCCCTAGCTGTCTCCTCTGACTTCTTATCAAATTCTTCAAAAGAGATAATTATATACTCAGTTGCTAAGTAACACTGTTAGAAGTGACACAAAGGCATTTTGCGAACTCAGCAGGAAATTAACTTCCATTCTTTAAACTCAAAGAGCAGATGATATTTGTATGTCATCAGAAAAAGGATGCAGCAGGGATGCATTTCTGTCTCCTCGGGTAAAATCTGGATTTATGATTCCATTGTGGCTCACAACCAGACATCAAAATAACACTACCTTTTTGGGGTTTGAAAATCAGATTATCTTCTTAAGTAGTAAATGATACATCTACTTACTATACCTTATGAATACGTTCAGCAGAATGACATCAAATCAGACAAAAAAAACCCATTAATATTTATCTGCTGTTGAGACTGAAACACTTTGTGGAAACCACAAGCCCCATATTTAAGGTACTTTATTTCTGAGAGCATGTCTGTGACAGTAAAAATATTCTGCTTACTCACATCTGATCGTAGGATATGCACAGGCTGTGCTAGGCAGGTTAACAAAAAATTTGATGCCTTCAATAATTGCAGTGGTCAAACTACCAGCCTGCAACACGCTGCATGCACATTGCATTGATTGTGTAGTCCAGAGCAGATCTTCTATTCTTGACACCTTCCACAGTATTTGTCAAACATAATCTTCTTTTAGTTCGGACCTTGTCATTTTCACACATCCATTAGCACCGTGAGATTTCTCTGTCAAGAACAGATCTGTTTAATGCAAATGTACAAATCAGTTAGACTGGATGCTTTTTTCTGCCACTTTCTGATGAACTCTGCATAGAGGTGGCAGCAGTATGTCCAGTTCACTGACTCTTTTTCTGATGCTACTAAATCAAAAACATCTCTAGGCATAAAAAAAAGCGGGTCTTTGAAGACGGACTTTGCAATTCAAGGAAATATTTCCTGAATTTAGGGAAAAAGAAGAAGCATGGTTGTTTTGTTTGTTTGTTTTTTAACAAAAGAAGAACAGCATACTTTTTAGATTATGTCCTACTTCCTGCTCACTTTGCCCAGATTGCATCACTCATCTTAACAAAAGCATTTCCAGCAGTGAGACTGTGTCTCACATTCATATTTCCTGCTGGCACCACAATCGTGAGAAAAGGACAAACTTGAAAGAGCCTGATGGTGAGGGTATATTTTACTATCAAAGACTTATGGTTGCTGGAGTAAAATAATAAAACATTGTTGGAAAAAGAAACAAAACAACAAACATGATGTGGAATAAATCACCAAAGGAGACTTAAAATCTCCAGACAAAGTTAAAAAAAGAAGCAGACAAAGAGTCATTATATATGAGAAAACAAAACTGGAGATAGGGGTGGGAAAAGGGGCAGGAGTTGGGAAGAGGTGGTAATGTGGAAAATGTGCTGCTCGCTACTGTCTTTGTTCAATGGGTAAGTCAGTGTACGATTCACAAGATAACTGCTACCCATATGGAATACAGCTGTAACTGTGCTGGATGTGTGCACGAGTGAGTAAGTAAGTCTGTGTTGATGTGCACGTGCACATATCAGTGGCTCTTCTTCCTACATGTTGGAGATAAAGCCACTACATGGAAACTTTGGAGCTTTCCTGTGAACCAGTTTATCCTCATTGAACCAACTAAAAACAAGTTATAGACAAAAATAATCTCAAATTACTTAAAGGAGATATATCATGCTTTTAAATCCTTTCTTTTAACATGTAAATAATTCATTTATTGTTTGTATAAAGTAGAAGTGCAATGCTTTGGTCTGAATTCCTGCTTATTCTCGCTCCACACACACCTTATAACCCTGTTCTGAGGTGCGTCTTCAGAGCAACTCGTTTTGGTGCCGTCTCTTTAAATGTGAACGAGGCCTGTCATGCCCCGCCCCCCTCCAGGTCACAGGAAGTTCAACTCTACCCTGTTCCGCCATGTTTGTAGCTTGATAGCAGCGATACGCTAATTTCCCGGCAGAGAAACATTTTATTGGTAAGTTTACTATAAATGTCAACGTATCCAATTCATGAAATTGGTTACCCAGAAAACCATGACCTTTTTTGGCAGACTCATAGCAAATACTGTGATGTAATAGATTTAAAAAAAAGTAATAGAAAATAGAGAAAATTGAACAGACTGAAAAATGTGACCACAAAAAATATAAAGATATATGTGCAGCATCAGGAGGGAATACATTTACATTTTCTGCATTCCAAAACACATAAAAGTGCACAAAAACATGTATTTAAGGGCTAAAAAAGTGGATTTTGCATGATATGTCCCCTGTAACAGGCCTCCTGAGCCTGGTTGGGCCCACACCACCATTCCACCACACAACAGAAAACATTATTATTTCACTTTATTGGGGTTTGTTTCTAATTCTGTCTTAATGTACATCAGGGCACTCTGTTTTGGAACCAACAGCCTAGTTAACTAATATTAAATGAATAAATCTTAATGAAACTGATTGAAAGAACAGCACTAGTGAGGATTTTCCCTGGGTAATCAAGTCTGACATTTGCGCAGGTTAGAAAGATTGACACCTGTCAACGGCACAGCAACCCCTTTCCAAATCAGAGCTAATTGAAATGCAGTCATGCAGGAATGTGGCCCGACTGAGACTGAGTGGGCAGAACATTAGAGCTTGGAATCAGGATATAAAGACTTTAATGCAGTGCCAAGTTTGCTGCATGTTTCAAATATGGCGAGTGGTGTTTCAAGGGAATGTTCTCACTTTAAACCAAACTCCATGCTGGATTTGGCATTTTGTTTATAGCAAAAAATGAATAAATACATAAATAAATGGCACAGTTAGCAGTTCAATATGCATAAGCATTCATATATGATACATACTGCAATTTATCAAGATACCTTCCACTCCACCACCATCTTTTGGCATATAATAAGCCAAGAATTAAATTGAATTAGCCAGTCAGACATAACAGAAACTAAAACACACATTTCCTTTGATGCAATTCCACCAACACGTCTTCACGGAGTCGATCAGTTTCTTATGGAAATAAATTGGTGTTGTTCTGTAAAAAATCTCCCAATTTCAATGAGAAATTTCAAGATAAAGCAGGAGAAAGAAAGGAAAACAGAGTGGGATGATGAGGAGAGAAGGCTGAGGGAGCGGCAGATGAGGTGAAGAGGTGTCAGAGGAGTGATGGAGTGGGAATAAACAGAAGAGAAGAGATGAGGAAGGTGCAGCGCGATGGGAGATGGTGAAACGTGAGGGTAAGGAAGTGTAGTAACAGCGTGTCCACTGGCGTGTGAAACTGCCAAACGGGCATCTGCAGTGTGTATGTGTGTGTGTGTTTGTGTGTAAGTGTGAGCAAAAGGAAGGGACAGACATAGAAACCCAGTTGAGTTTTCCCTTCACACATTCAGAAACATGTCTGGTTTCACTGAGATGATCTTTTAAAGATGAGAGGGTTAAAAAAAAGGTGCATTCTCCACTTTCCATGACAGTATGGTCTCAGAAATAACAGGAAGCTGTGGCAGTTACACTTGACCTTTAAAGATACTCATCTAAACCTGAAGGGCTTACTTGTGCATGTGCAAAAGTAACTTCAGAAAGTACTTTTTTATTTATTCCCATTCGCATATACAAATTATATCAATAAAAATAACAATAATAAAACAGATTTCAGTAAGTAACATCAGATTTATAGAGCTAAACATGTGCACAAGCAGCTTTAAATAGCTAATTATGATGAATAAATTATTCGATTGAAAGGAAAGTGTAATAGATTTCAGATTAGTGGGAATATATTTTGAACCCAACAGTGACTGATACATAGCAGAAGGCATTGTAGATTGGACTGACCCACCTCTGCTACATCTCTGGGCCTTACTGGGAGGCAGTGGAGTATGAGAATGTGGTGCTGGGATGATAAATAAGGTGTGCTTCAAAATCAGAAAGAAACTAACAACACATAAATAATAACTGTTTTTATTGGTATCTAATCACAACGGTTTTGCTTTTTTCCCTTCAGAGAATGAATCATTTATTCTGAGGGACTGTGTCTTGCAGGTTATAGACGTTTCCTTACTGCAACACACTGGAGAAACCTCTAAAACCTGCAGAAACCCAGCTGTAAAAAAAACAGGATGGAAGATCCCTCTGGAGCATGTTTGTTTTTCTGTAGAAAGCACAGAGAACAGTAAACATGCACAAAAAGTCCTTGTAGCCGCTGGATTCACTCAGATTTAAACCTCAATATTTCTGGAAGATTTTTGGTCTTTCATGGCCACCATCTATTCACAGCTGTGCTTGGTATTTAAAGTCATTTCGATACACTAGATATCAGTCAGTCTTGTACACTGTATCCTACAATAACCAGCAGCAAACCCTGATAAGCACTGCAAACAGTCTCAATGTTTTAACATCATGTGGTGAATGTGCACAACACTGCGTGATACTTATAACTGGAGAGATAGCATGAGGGCTACAGTGAATGTAAATGTATACGCCACACTATAAGGTTACATCCCACGTCGTCTGATTCCTCCATGGCAGAATTATTTGGTGAAGGACACGCTGGCTGGATTGGATGCAGTGAAAGCAGAGAAGGTATGGCAGAACTGATGTGTGAAAGGGATTTAGGATGAAAGTTTTCAGCATATAGGAGTAAGTTGCACAATAATATATTTAAAATCCTACAAAGGGAGGCCGTAGCTACTCAGTGGATTTAATATTACGCAGGTTTTTGACATTTGAAAAATTCTGCCCGGTGTTTCTAAATTAACGCAATAACTCCTAAAACAGAATATAATTCTATTCTTTGTTTTTCTGAATCAACAACACTGTGTTTTGTTTCTGCAACATTTTCCAAGCAACACAGCTTTAGGACACAACTCTCATCCTTTACTAAAGATGCTTCTAAGGAATGCAAGTTATCAAGAGTATAGGCTTATTTTTAATACTGTATACACTTGGTATATACTTATGTTCTTTGTTATATGTCACCACTTGAACCATACGTGTGTGTGTACTTTATGTTGCCATGGTTGTTAGACAATACAAGCACTAAAGAGGAAGTGTAGCGTTCAGTTCCAATCTCAGAATTCAGTGTCAGACAATAGAAACATAATCACAGATCATGATGATGCACATTCTGAGACATTATAAAGCAGGGGTGCCCAAACGTTTTGCTTCCGAGGGCCAAACTGAAAATGAGCCAGTGAACCACGGGCCAAACATTGCAGCTTTAAAGCGTCTCTCGTCTGTACGCCACTGCCCTGTGGTTCTCCATGCCGATGTGTTGAGTCAGAGAGCTTGACGCTGTGTTAGCAAAGGCTCATGGGGGATCTTACCAAGTTAATAGAACTACTGTATATAAAAGTTGTTTATACCCATACAACCCTATATAAACTTCTACAGACTTAATGGATATAAGTAAGATATATTATCATATGTCATTAAGCTCTGAAATACCTTTTCATCAAGATCTGTAGGTTTCTAAATATAAACATTTACTAGTGCAGCATGGTGGTGCAGGGGTTAGCGCCGTGGCCTCACAGGGCTGGTTCGAGCCCAGGCTGGGGAGAGTTGTCCACGACCTTTCTGTGTGGAGTTTGCATGCCCACCCACAAGACACGCATGTTAGGTTAATGGCTATGGTTAAAATGTCTGCTTATCATATGTAAGTCACTTTGGATAAAAGCGTCTGCTACATGGCTGTATAGTATAGTAGTGGGCCAAGAGCAAGTGCTGACGGGCCAATTTTGGCCCGCGGGCCCCACTTTGGGCACCCCTTGTATAAAGGGGTATTGAATAAGTTGCAGTTCCTTATGATTTCTGATGGTGCCGGGCCATTTGGTTGGTACCATGTATGGAATGCACTCAAGGCTCTGACTGAATGTGCATATTGAGCATAAATAAACCCTAATAGTGACAAGAATTTACCCTGCGACAGCACATCAACCCTGCATCTTTATCCTAACCGTGTTAGGAGCCATTCATCAGAACCAACTCAGAGAGAAACAAACTTGATATCAGACTCACACTCACTCTTCGGACGTATTCAGAGACTCAAATGAGTCTCAGATTGTCAGGACCGTGAAGGGACGGAGACACTCGCAGACTGGCGATTCACAAAACAATTATTTTAATTCCAAGAAACACTGGAATAGGCACTGAAAACAGCAAAACGCTCTGGCAGGGAACACAGGAAGCCAGCAAACTAAATACACAGGGAAGAGGAGACACAGGTGAAACACATGAGGGTAATCAGGAGGCTGATAGGAGGGGAAGACACATGAGGGAGGGTGAGACGAAACACCTGGAAAAACAGAAGAATTAGTAAATAACCAAAACCACAAAATTAATAACATAAGAAAACAAGTAAAAACCCAGGACCAGGGACGAACCCTGACAATATTCATCATATTTTATTTATCAGTGCATTTGTTTCTAATTGCTGTTAACCTAAACACTTGTTTCAGCCTTTGCACTTTAAAGCAGTTGGACTGAATGAGATTTTAATTTATGGTTATAAAAGTCTTTGCAGTTTCTTTTTAATGACGTGTGCTGCTGTCATACTGAGCTGTCCTTACAAAAGCCATCTTGATCTAAATATGTTTTTAGTTTGGGTAAATAAAGATTTAGTATAATAAATCGAGATGTGAGAGAAAACTTGCACCATTCGCTCTGAAAGGAGTGAAGGGTCTCATATTGTGTAGCTGTTGCAGTCATTATGCAACAGCGTATTGGTTCATTGTGGTTTCATGCAGAAGTCTAACTCATTTCTGCATCACCTGCTGCATCTTGCGAGCTGTTATCCTATTAGCTGTTCTTACTCTTCCAATCACACATGAATTGGATCCTCCTGTAGCAATGCGATTTGGTAAAACCAAAGCATCTAAAGCATCTAACCCTAACCCTACAGCTTAACTGAAGCTGTGAGGATACAGTTGACAGTCATAATTATCTGGATTCTACTGAAGGAGCTGCGGATTCTCTCTGTAAAGATTAGTTTCTGCTCCAAACTTCATGTTGGACCTGTTTTCTTTTTCTCGCAGGGGTCTTTCAGCTGACCTGCTGCAGATGATTCCCGACAACCACATCCTGTTAGCGAAGCTGTGTGCCTTTTACCCCGGAACGGCTGCAGAAGTCAACCAACTGCACGAGAGGGTGAGTAGTTAGCGTTTGGAGATGGGAAAAAAGCCCATGTGTGATGATGTTAAAGGCGTGTTTGTCTTTAAAGTGCGGCCTCCCCTCGCTGGAGGAGTGTAAGGATTTGGCAGAAGCAGCCGTGAATGAAGGAGATTTGTTTTCTGCAGTGAAATTCCACCTGCTGAGCTCCGAGCCGGAAAATGCTCTGCAGATTGGAATTAATCACGTTAAAGGTACTGAGAAGACGGGAATGTTAGTTCAAAAAGGAAGCTTTGTTATGAGTGTAAACTGATATTCATTATTTTAATATTTATGATCCGTTTAAATCCTGCCATCTGGAAATAAAATATATGTTTAATAATTTATCATTTCTGATGGATAAAAATCTGCAGTGACGATACAACGATGTTTTCTGTCCTCATCCTCTGGAAACTGTCTTACCAGAACAGCTGTCTGGATCTGATTGGACGGTGGACAGTGTCCATCCAATCCTGGATCTGATGAGCTACATCCGGACGGACCGCCTCATCCTGACCAAGATGACTGAGTGAGAACATTTATCATAGCTACATTGGTTATTACATAGTGTCTGACTGTGACGTTTCCACCTGTAGTGTTAAAGTTAATGAACATCCAGATGTGTGTGTGTGTGTGTGTGTCCAGATCCCGCAGTGAGCTGTTGATCCTGTGTGGTTATATCGGAGGACTGCTGGCCATCAGAAGAAGCTACTCCAGCATCGTACCAGCGCTCTACGAATTCACCAGGTGGACTTATGCTTACTTACGATGGTTAATATTTAATTAAAGGCTGAAGAAATGGAAGATGCTGAAGGAGGAGGCTCAGAGTCCCTGTAACACTCCCAAGCTTTACGTTTTTCCAACGCAAAGCTGCACAATCCAGAAAAAGCTGGTTTCTCTCTCCAAACTCTTCCAGATGTCCTAACATTCCAGTGATGAAGACATTCAGATCTTATTTGGTGCCAATATTCTTGTAGGTGTTGAGCAGTACAGGTAAATGATCCAGTACCTCTAAAGTGACACCTGTGAATGTAACTCGGGAGCTTTGATGAAGGTCTTTGCAGTAATCTTTGTTCATGTGGTGATGATGACGGTTCTGGATGCAGATTTTTAAGGACTACTCCGCCCAGATTAGTCTGAAATTCCCCCAGATTACATGTTTTCTGTCAGAAGATTGACCCACTCTGGGTGGGTTTGATGAGTATGTGTATTTGTTTGTGTGTTTTTCAGTCAGCTGTTGAAGAGGAGAGAGGTGTGTGTTCCCCTGAAGATCGAGCAGCTGTCTTTGGAGCTTGATGCGTGGCGGTCATGCACACAAACTAACAACATGTAAGATACACACACCCTCACGACTCCAAACCATTTTGTATTATTTCCTGATTAAAATAGATGCCTCTTAACAGCATAGTGTCATGGTGCCGTGGATATTAGGAGGCAAACAGAACATAGGAACGTTTAATAACAGATCTCATGAAGACAAATGCTCGGGAAACACAAAGAGGGTCTGATAAACACAGACTGATGCCAGGGTGTGTATTTTATGGAAGCCAAATAATGAGAAGCAGGTGGAGTGAACACAACCAGGTGAGCTAATGAACAGGAAATAAAGTAGATGTACAATCAAAGGAGATGAGCTACAAAATAAGAGGAGAGGGGATTTTAAATGACAAGAGAAAAAAATCCAACTAAAACCCAACGGCTGTGACACATTGTGGGGGTAGTGATCGCTTTGTTACTGCTGTTATCATGGATCCCTCATTGATCGATCAGGATGGCCACGGTGAAGATGATGCTTCATGAGGTCAGTTACCATGGAAACCCAGGATCAGAGAGAAAGCTTCACTGTGATAGCAGGGTGTGTTGGCCTGAGAGATTCAGCAGAGCGCTGTGGTGGATGTGATGACTGAACATCAGAACATTCTGCAGGACTTCCAGATGAGGAGACGCTGGACGGATGAGAGGCAGCGATAAGACACTGCAGAGATGATGACAACTTTATAACCAAAATGCTGATCTCTATCAAGCAGTTAAGCTATTACTGATACACTTCCACCTTCTTTGTGTGTGTTTAGTGGTGGCGGGCTCTTTATTTTGTAGATACGGTGGAACAAAGCAAGTCACATGGCGTGCATCAGCATGTGGCAGCATCTAATGCAGGAGTTAGATCTGGTCTGGTCGGCTTTTCAGAGCTGGAAACCAAAAGCAGAAAACCTTGCAGGGACACTGACTGACACGCGATGTGACTGTGAACAGCAGCCCTTTTATCTGCCTGATCACAGCATCACGAGTATCTCCTTCCAACAGAACTCCATCAGAAGGTCAGAGAGAGGAGTTCAGCTGCCTCGAGAGGAGACTTCAGCCGACTGACCCAGGTAGGAGTTCTGCATTCATAACAGTGCAGCTCATAAAGATAAAGATTTTCTCCTAAACGTGTCTCCGAGCAACAATTTGGGGTAATCATGGGACAGGATGAAATAAAATCAATTATCAAGATTGACTTCTGTAAAGATTTCATAAGTCATCTCTGAGCTGCACTGATTCTGAAATGCAAACAACAACAAGATAAAAATAACAGACTAATTGAAAATGACAAAATTTAAAAAAACAGTGACAAATTAATAATGATATGTAAGGAAAAGTCAACAACATGAGAAGGATTGAAAGCCATTGCCATTGTCTAATCAATCAATGATTTCTTGTTACCCATTGGTGCCTACCTCATCCATAGGTGTATATATATATATATATATATATATATATATATATATACACAGTGGGGCAAAAAA
>JBAMHV010000009.1:20915347-20933490 GCA_037177535.1 Pseudomugil gertrudae
CACAAAGGAGGGCATATATAGGGGAATGAACAGGTGGAGATAGTGAGCACTGATTGAGCTCAGGTGGAGCAGATGAGAGCTGCAGATCAGTTCACATGACACAAATTTGCCCCTCATCGTTATTTGTGTCCAACTTAAAAGCTCAATATTGTGCTGATAGGAATGAAACATGACTAAAGGGTAACAACTGCAGCTGCTTTCAAACAGGAACAAAAGACAATTTCCCAGAAATGAGATCTAAATGTTGTTGCCAGAATTACCTTCTCATTCAGAAATGAGCTCAGACATGTTTGTAACGTTAATAATAATGAGGTGGCTGTGTGTAGCCACAAAGTTTGGTGTGTCTAATGTAGACTTTTGTGTCATCACAGTCTGTCCCTTAACAAAGGCTAGCTTGGAACCATGCCTTAAACTGGAGGCAGGGATGCCATATGACATTCGGGGAATTTTACTGGTGGGCTGCTACATTGTTTTGGGTCAACACAGACCTCTTTATTGGCATGACTGGTACATAAGATGGTTATGACCATTCCAGACCACTCACATGTTTAAATATCTCCCCCTTTTGTTGTTGTTGTCCCTGAGTAATTAATTCAGTCAAATCTTCGGCACAGAACGTTCTTTCCTGACAAGCGGGCCATGAAACAAGTTGATCTGTAGTACATGGGTTGTGTTTTCAGCTGACACCAGGCTGACACCTTAAGCCTCTTTGGTTTTGTGCCAGTCGATGCTATCTGTCAGAAACAGGCAGAGGAAACGCATGACGAAACTGCATGATGTCAAAATAAAACATTTTTTTAAAAAACCTTTCAAAATGAGTGACAATTCGACCACAACAAGACCTTCATCAGCTGCTGTTGACGATGGTGGTAGAAAGTGCAGAAAGCTGTTCTGCTTTCACACCAGCGGTTTATAAAGTTATGATAACATGAGGACAACATGTCAGCAGTTTTGTTTGTTTCATTACATTTAATAAATTAGTTCATTGTATTTCCAGCAGAACAACTGGTTAAACTGGTTGTGTTCACTGGTTAAACTGGCAGATGACAAATTTAGCTCTTTCGTGTCTCCCTCAAAGTTGTTTCATTGAAATGAAGGACATTTTAGTGACTCAGTGACTCATGACTAACAGTGACTCAGCAGTTTTCTTGTTTCAGTTTATTATTGTTGTTAGTTGTGGGCTCATAATTTGATACTTTTGGGTCAAGCTATTGGAAGGAGTGTTGCTGGAGGTAGCGAGGGCAGTGTGTGTGAAGACTGAGTGGGTGTGACAACCTGTCTTGATTACCTGAGTATCACCTGGTAAGGAGCTTGGTATGAAAAGATGCTGTGTCTGTGTGGACGGGAGGCTTGGAGAGTGGATCTTGGCACATGTGAAAAGGCTGAAGCCCTGCCAAGCAAACTGGAAACGCTCAGGGAATCCCTGTTTTTGGGAGGGTGCCGACCACAGATGAGTAAGGCTGCCGGTGGCGACGTTAGTCAGCGGGGCCAGTGGGTTGGTGTTGCGGGCATAAGCAGGTGAAGGGTGAGTTTGTCAAGGGCATCTTTGGACCGTCCCTACTGCCACAGTGCCAGTTTGAGGAGTAGCCCCACAGAGCTGGGCCGGAGGTTCCTCCCATGTTTTGAGCTCAACCAGTGCCAAGGTCAGATCCTAATAGTCTTTAATCCTGTTAAGAAACATTTTAAAACTATAATTTCATATTTTAAAACTGATGCGGCTGATTCACTCTGGACCAAAGAATCCAAAAAACCATGAACATGACCAAATTATCAGTTTTAGAAAGAAATGGTGGGAAGAAAAGAAACCAAAACATTTTAATTAGATATTTAGGTAATTCTGCTTGTTCCTGAGGAGGAACAGCAAATCACGCAGAAGCGAGGTTCTGCACTTTTTCTAGCTTTGATGCATCATTCTCATCTCTCTCCTGTTTTCTCTTCCTCTATCAAAGCTACAAAGGATGAATGCTGCGCCAATATTCAACACTGTGCAGGAGTTTAATTTATATTTCCTGAAAAAAATACACATTGTGGAAGCATTTGACGCATCTGCACTCTGATTCCAACAAACTTACTACATATGTTTAGTGGTTTTCAGTTGTGTCTTCATTTATGTGTCAGGGAATGTAAAGATTAGTGATCTGCATGATCGTATATGGGCATGACGACACTTTTGTCCCAGTGTGTTACTAATGGGGGCAAGACATGGTAAACTTGGGAGACTGCTGTGTTTTGTTCACAACTTGTCAAAAATGTGACAACTTTTGTCCGAAAGCAAGAAGGCCAGACGAAAATGCAGGATTACAAGTAAAGGTTGGAGGTTAAATAAACAAAGACTTTATTTATATGAAGCAAGAAAGTTGAAACGCAACATTCCCAAAAGACTTAATGAAAAAACACAACAGGCAAAAATGTGAGTGACTGACCAACAGAGGAGGGTGTGACAAGATCTGGCAAGGAGCAACGAAAACTCGGGTGTGTTCACACTTTAAAGATGTAGCAATCGGCAACAGAAACTTACTGAGGCAGGAAGCAAAACTGCTCAACAGGGAAAACCAAAACTACTAAATTTAACAAGAAGTGCCAAAAGTGTCATGACAGCCAAAGCACAACAAAAGCCCAGAAACTTTTGCACAACCTGGTGGGTGAAGCACCAGAAATGACAAGCATGCGTTCACAATGCATTCATTTTCCCTACCAAGCTCTGCAAAACCAACTGATAACTAGTTATTAACAACCAGCTGTTGAACATATCAGAAAACCAGAAAACAGCATTGGGTAGAAAACATAAGTCATGATGCAATAAAATATTGGCACGCAAGATTTAAAGTGATCTTCAATATCATATTGTCATTTTTAAGGACGATAGCCTGCCTTTCTCAAAGGATAATCAGGAGTATCTGTTTAGGCCAAAAATGCTGCTAGCTCATTCCCCACACAGTTCCTATAAACATCTTCAAAGCAAGAATGTGTGAATGTCATGTGTGTGTCGGCGAGTGTGGTGGGGGGCAGATTCCTACTATTCTGTTTGTGCTATGCCCAACACTTCCAGCATCTTTGTTTATAGCTCTCCTCTGCTCTTTTCACACGGAATTGATGAGAAAGGCACTCACATTAAACGCATTGCTTTTGGCAGGCACAGTAGCACGCATACACACAGAAAGACCCACACTGTGTTCTAAAACCCACCGCAGTGACCTTTCAGATGCAGATGGAACAGCAGCTTCCCTCCTCTGCCAAAATGTCAACATCTTATGCTCTCGCTCTGCTTCTATGAGAATCCAAGTTGGCAGCAGGTTAGCCTTCGTGTTTTTGCACTTGAGCGAAACACACACACGCACACATTGTTCTATGCAAAGTGTTCACATTAATTGATTTGTTTAAGTATATAAATTCCCATGGTATTTATTCAGCAGACAACTGGCGGGGCGTGCTACACTCCCTCTGAGTGTCCACATTAAAACAGAACAGAACAATCTTATCTGTTTGTTTCTATATTGGTACGATGTGAAATCTGCGCTTTATTGGAGTGAAGGAATGGAACCATGTGAGCATTTGCTTTGTGACTAAGCTCTGTCTGGAGGGTCACCATAACTTTGCTATGCAAGCTACAGCCTGTGTCATTGCAGTCTGGATAGCTTTGAATCTCAGCGCCTGGGTCTAGTTGACCCGATAAATAATTTCTATCTGGCAGCTGCAACACCTCCACACCTTCGGAATGACTCATTGCTTGCATCATCAGCTGAGAAACATATAAACATGGCAGGAGATAAATCAAGCAACGCGAGATAATGCAAGCTTTTTTTTTTCTTTTAACTTAAAATGCACAACTAAATCTGTTTCTGTCCAGTTGACCTTGCGTTGAATTTTCCAGAACATAATAAATGATAATCGACCCAAACTGAGGCTGTGACCACATGAGAGCAAAGCCATTTGAAATTTTCTTTTTGAATAAAAACACACTTTTTCAATTCAATTAATTTAATTTCACTTACTATCACAACTTGCAGATGTTTGCTGATGGTCATTTTCAGAAGGGCTTTGTCACTTTTTCTCTCTGCAAATCCTCATAAATGCATATTTAAAAAAGGATGTGTGTGTACACACATCCTTAAAAATTCAAAATTGCTACCTTTATTGCTTTAACACAGCACATTTACCCCTCTATCTCTACACTCCTAACACACATGCTCATATGAAGGATAACATGTAAGCATGCAACCCTGAGGCTGTGGAAACTATTTATGGTGAAAGTGGGCTCAAAGTGTAAACACATGTCTAGTATCCTTTGAAAAGACAAATATTTCACAGTTTTTCCATCTTTCCTGTCTATGAAAGACCTCCACCTTCTTAACTCTCCGTTTTCTGCACCCACCTCCACCATATCACACTTAACTCTCTGCATTTCAGCCAAAGGGGCAGCATAAATCACTGGATGAAACGGAGATAGCGGCAGAGAAACGCATGCAAGCTCGTCTATGAGAGGGGAGACATATGGTTGGATGGAGAGCTGCTGGGTATATTTGCATGGTTTGTGGGTTGATGGTTTCTCTAATGGCGTTATACCTTAAAAAACAGTGAAGGGCCTGTCACACCAGAAAGTGGCAGAGTGTTAGTGAGTGCAGTACCAGACTTGGTGATGAAGTCTCTACTTCCAGTGAACTTTACTGGTGGCCACATGCTGGGACATTGTTCTCATAATATGTCTCATAATGGAAAAAAATGCAGAGCTAAGCTAGTGACTCGTCAAAAGTAGCAATTATATTGTATATAGGCTAATACTTGAGCTGATGATCTGCTCTGCAAAATCATCTTCATTTACTTTTATGTATACTGCTGAATAAAACTTATAAGAAAAAGAAAAGAATATTTTAAAATATTTTTATTTGAAACCTTACAAAGTGCTTTGCTGGGAAGTACCAAGTGATGACTTTATGTGCACTAGCTTTGCATCCTATTTGGAGATATATGACTAAGTATAATCCAGTTTGGGAGATGAACTTTTAAAAGTGGGTACGAAGGAAAGGATTTAGTATGCCATGACACTTTGGTGAAAAACTCAAACATCAGCTCCTTTTTCAGCTGTTGTTAGTGAAGCGAAATTGTGTCAGATGTGCTTTTTCTTTGAAGTTATCTACAGGAGAAAATCTTGAAGCCACAAGCTCTCAGTAAACAAAACTCCTCAAACTGTAAGATCCTCAACGTCATAGGTTTGTGATTAAAGATAAAAAAGTGTCGTCCCTCTTTTATCCGTCACAGGGTTGAGGATGTAGTCTGACCACATGTTGGCTCAGTTCTGCTTTATGCCGTTTGTGAATTATTTTAGCAGTGGAAGGGGATTTACATAATACACAAAGCTGTGGAAAATGACTGTTTTATGACCACTTTTATTTTAAAACCACTGGTTATATGTAATACATTTCTGTAAGTTTTTTTTTATTTCATCTGAGGTCATATTACGGGATTTTTATTGCATTATTTTGCAACCTTTTTGGCCCGATATAAATATAAATTAGGCCGCTGAGGCTACACATAACTAGGCCATTGCATTGGATTACTGGTGTCACAATACAGCTTTATGTTTACACTGTGTAGATATGTGTTGTGCAGGTGTAAGAAATGGGGACTCTCACTCAGAGCCAAGCTTCAAGCAGGTGATGAAAGATAGAAAAGAAAAAAAGACCTGCTCTTGTAGGTGATCTGTCAAAAATACTCCTCAGAGTGCAATCAGAGAGAGTTTTTTAATGTAACAGTGCAGCCAAGCCAGCTACCCTGGAGAAGTCCATTTTCCTCTGCACACAAGGCCAGTCAGTAAGTGTCTCTTTTATCTACTGGACAAGTCAGTGTTGTTACTAAAGCCAAAGCAATCTGGCACAGACATAAACTCAGGCATACAGTAGTGTTAACAAGGCTTTTGGCATCTCCGCCTCCCTCCTGCTCCTCCACTTTGCCTCCTTCCTGCACCCCTGAGGTGCAAAGTTAATCCCTAAGCTCCATCCCCATGCAGGGGCATCACGCAAACCTGCCTGTCTGCAATGCGCTTTAGCACACACACAAAACCGATGCGCTCGTGCTGCTGCACATGCATGCAGTCTGCTCCCATAGAGGAGGAAAGAAAATATCTCAGCAGGGGGTTAAGCAGTGTGGCAGCTGGAGCGGCTTTTTCTTTCTACAGTCCTGAGAAGTCCCTAGTGGCAGGCATGTGACAAGCCTGGATGATAAGATAAGGCAGAGAAGACACTTTTGAAGGGTCTCATCTTTAATGGGTCATGCATCTGTTGCTACATGGTCACACTCAAACACAAACCATGTACTGTGCATGCCTGTCAGGTGTGATACCGTGGAGGAAGTTTTGAATTGGACTTTTTATGTGCATGGGTTCACTTTTGCAATCCTGCAAATAGATATAGAACAGAGAGAGACCTGGTTAATAATGTTTTATGGGTTATTAGTTGTGCTGGTTGAATAAAAGTTACTTTATTATCTTCATTGGATGTAATGTGAGTTTGGCAAGTTTCACAAAATGATAAATCAAACCAACACACTGATTGTTCTTGTTTTCATTAATTGTAACTGTTCATTTGAAAAAAATGACATGACAAATGCTTTTATTCTCATGTTCAAGACTTGTAGATCTGTACTTTCAGCAAGATCAGTATTTTAGACTAAAATGTATATATTGACCTCTAGTGGGCAATCTCTGAATCAGCTGCTAAACAGTCAAAACCAGGTCAGCGTTTGAATCAAAGGTTTTCTCAGTGCCTTCTTTAGTGGCTTGATTAAACGTTTTTAAAGAGCACATGGCACTCTAAAAATTATCAGAAACTTGATCTGCTCCATCTAACAGAATAAAAGTGATGACATTATCAGAAGATCAATGTATTAAGCTTTGTTTACTGAGTGACAGAGGGGTTATTTCTTCAGAGACTGATCAGCAAACATCCTGCCAAATAAGGTCTTAACAGAGAAGGTGAGCATCTAAATGTCTTTGCTGGAAAAGAAATAAGGCTTTATTTATCACAAAAGTTTGATGGAAACACTTTTTGCATGAACGTGACGTAGTAGGTCACATGTAATGTTAAAATGGTGCAGTATAGAGTAAACAACCAGGAAATGCAAAGTTTTTTTAATGACTTAGGAAAGGAAAATGGGCTGTGGCAAATTTCTGCAGCAAGTAGAAACCCCAAAATAATGCTTTATGGTAGCATTGCATGCGCCTCAAGACCTGCATCTTATACTAAATACTGTTCAATGGAATTTTATCAACTTTACAAATATTGCTTTCTATTTAGTGAGAAACTATGATGGAAACACAGCTACTGCTTGGTTTGAATCTTAGTGGGGAAGAATTCACTTCGAAGACTGAAAATGAGCTCAAACTCATTTCAAAAGCTATTTGAAGAGCAAAGATGACCAATGAAATGCTGTTGACTCTTTTCTTCTAAGTTGGCTAAACTATGCTTCGCTGTTAATTTATGGGGCACTTGAAGCCAAATTAAATAAACCCACATTTTCCTAATACCATATGAGAAGGTTTTTTTAATATATATTTCCTAAGTATAGCATAGTATATCGTAGAATATCATGTTTTCCAAAATTTTGTCAAATGTAGGGTTTAACTGTGTAATGTAATAAAAAATTAATGCAAACCATAAAGTATTTTTTTCTATATTTGTTTTCAGGTAGACAATTTTCACTCCTGTTTCTCTGATAATAGTTATTTTTAAATTAAATTGAAATAATCGTAAGTACATGTATTTGAATGTGGGGTTAGGGTTAGGGGTGCAGTTACATTGTATTCCTGCAGGGGGCAGCAAAACGCAACTCTGCTAAACAACGATGCTGGAAGCGGGTGTACTTCCGGGTTTATGCTGACGCGTCTCTCTCTCTCATTCACCGACGTGTCAGTCCCTCTGTCCAGAACTGAGCTGCACGTTAACCAGCCATTCCACAAACATGCCTCCTAAAACCAACAATAAGCAACAGTCAGAAGAAGACCTACTACTTCAAGACTTCAGCAGAAATCTGTCGGCAAAGTCTTCAGCTTTGTTTTACGGAAATGCGCTCATCGTTTCTGCTATTCCCATCTGTGAGTACTGAAATCTACAGCAGCTAATGCTAGTTAGCTACTGCTAACTGGTTCAGCAAAAACCGATTCACTGGAGCAGGAAAAGTAGAAAATTGTTCTTATAGATATGCTTACCACAGTAGATAAATTCCAAAGTAGCATAACGTAATGTTTTAATAACTCAAAATGTTGAGAAAGTATATGGCTGAGGTTAGCTCTCAGGATGTTGTCACATCAAATCAAAATCAAAAACACTTTATTCATCCCCGGAGGGAAATTCAGTAGGACCAAATTAACAAGCAAAGAAACCAAGGAAATGATTTTATGCAACTTAAGCAGAAAATAACATTTGTGGTACATCCTACAAGATTTACTCGTTTTTATAATTCTTTATCCACAGCAACAATAATACGGAAATAGCTTAATGAATACTCCACACACCAGTCTGCATCTGTGTGTTTGGAAGCCAAATACTTAGTAAAACCAAAACATTTGTAAACCATAATTATGTCCAAATGAGCCATTGATAATTATCAGACAGCTACTTTTAGATGAGCAGGCCTTTCATTAGAGTATTCTAGTCTCACAGTTGCAATAAAGATAGGTATATTTACACAGATCAAGCTGCATTTGAAGTGATTTCACTTTTAGTAATTTAAAATACATGCTTTTATCTAAAATGACTAAAGTGTAGGTTATTTATATTTTATATATACTGACTTCAGTTGTTTAATATTTTCTAGGGTTGTTTTGGAGGATCTGGCACATGGACCTTGTTCAGTCTGCGGTTCTTTATGCTGTAATGACTCTGGTCAGCACCTATCTGGTCGCTTTCGCCTATAAGAATGTCAAGTTTGTCCTCAAGCACAAGTAAGAAGGATCAACATTACTGTAACTTTAATGTCAGATTTCTATTAATATAATTATGTTTGTAGTAGTGTGCTTTGATTGACTGTATGTGTATAGTATGGTGTATTCTTAATGTATGTGGATTTTCTCTTGGTCTTCCAGAGTTGCCCAGAAACGTGAGGATGCTGTTTCCAAGGAGGTTACCAGGAAGTTGTCTGAGGCCGACAACCGCAAGATGTCTCGCAAGGAGAAAGACGAGAGGTGAAGCATGCTTTGTCTTATGCTGAAAACAAGCTTACTGGGGTTGTAAGTTTGGGATCCATCAGGACTATTGTGCTAATCTGAAATTATTTGTTTTTGATCAGTGAATGTTGACTCACCGTTTTTCTCATGAATAGGATCCTGTGGAAGAAGAATGAGGTTGCTGACTATGAGGCCACCACATTCTCCATCTTCTACAACAACACGCTCTTTCTAGTCCTCGTCATCGTTGCCTCCTTCTTCTTGCTCAAGAACTTCAACCCCACTGTGTATCCTTTTCGTTCCATTTGTCATTTAACACCAGTGCTTCTGAGGTTCTTGGAAATAAAACATGTCCCATATCTCTTTCACACACAAACTTTCTATGTTCAGCAAACAAGATCTGACCCTGAGGATGGCAAATGTGTCATTTTTACCTTTACTGAAGCTCAGACTTGTCTTTTGAGCTTCAAGTTAATAATCAGTGAACTGAACATTGCGTGGTAATTTATTATCAAAACAGACAGTTGGCAAACTTCAACCATCCATTGGCTCTATCTGTTAATTCTAATGGAGAGTCATAGAGAGGCCTGGATGCTATCCCAGCTGCTTTAGACGAGGCAGGGACATGTCATGACGGCACTTTGCAAAGGAATGAGTTATCACCCAGTGCTGCTTTCATTTGTGCATTTTTTCCCTTAACCCACCTCTTCACAGCAACTACATCCTGTCCATCAGTGCCTCTTCAGGACTCATTGCTCTCCTTTCCACTGGCTCCAAGTAAAAGGAGGAGAAACTGATGCAGAGTTTGGGGTAGGATGAGGGTTGGAGGTTAAAAAAATACTCTGTTTTTCACTTACGTTATGAATTTGGTTTATCGAGGGATTGAAATATCACATTTCAGCTTCATGAAATTCATGATCAAATGTCTGGACGCTGTTTCTCCAGGTCTGTTTTTTGTAACAAATAAAGCAACAAGTTATACTTGTCATGTGTGTTTGCTTCAGAGCCTTTCAGCTGGGAGAAAAGTGAGTAAAGCATCTAATTATGGTACAGTGCCCGTTTACCATGTGCAACTAAACTATCACACGCGTGTTCCCATTGGCAATGCATTTATTTCTAATCACACTTTATATAGACTATATACAGAGAGACCACTCTTCAGCATAAAGACAGTTACACTGGTGATTTGCATGTCACAGAAAAAAGTACATAATCAAGTCCTTCCTATCCATACATCATGCTCTACACATCTGTATCATAGCACTACATTTTAATAGATTTTAGCTTGATTAAACAATCAGGAATTTAGCAGGTTTTTGGTTTTACAGCTTTATATCTAAGAGAAAATCACCAGATTGATCGCTTGTCTCAAATTGTGAACAAATAGAAGTGCAGAGTTTGCTGCAGTGTGATTTGTGCTGCTCTGCATTAAATCTAAGCTGATCCTCTGTGTGGAAAAAAACTAGATGAGAAACGAAATGATTTAGGCCCAATCACGTTTAGAGAGAAAAGGGTACAGATCAAACTAAGAATTTTGCCATGCTTGCAGATAATGTTTAGAAACTTCCTGGAAATTGTGTTGTAGTGTTTAATTTTCATTATTAAATGTAAAGCTTCCTCTATGGCTACAGGAGAAATAATAAGTAACTGAATATAATGTAGAGAGAAGATGGATGGACGGCCCATCAGGTGGAAATTGTTCCCTGAATGTAGTTTTCTGTAGACAAGGCAACAAAACCTTCATTTTGAGGGAGTTTCTTCTCTAGAAGCTACACTGATCAATCAGCAGCTCTGTACTTCAAATAGTGTGTTACAAGGACTTTATGGAGATCTGATGAAGGAAACCATTATAATTTTCAACTATTGTACGCTTAAATATTCTCTTCACTCACATTATTTTGTTAGCCAGCACTCAAACACAATTTACTTGTAATGAAAAACATCCCTGAATATATATCTGTAGCAGGACTCAAGTCAAGGCACTCTGCCAAGTGGCCACAGTTCAACACTGACTCACTAGAAAACATGTTAACAAACACACGTGATCTTACAAACATCCGAGCCCAACATTTTCAAATGCTGTGGAGGAAAAAACGGTTACTTCCTGCATTATTTTAAAATGCAGAATATGAGGACGGTCCAATTGTTGCTGTATGAATCCAGTTTTTCTATCACATGACTACAAATTGATCAGAGTTTAATCAACACCCAGAGCCAGAACCCAGGTAAATTAGCCCATGCCAGGTTACTGTTGTTTTTTTTTTTGTTTTTTTTTAATGGTTCCTGATATTTAGAGGGCGTTTGTGCTGCTTGTCAACAAACGTACATAGAGGACGAGACAACAGCTGCAACCTGGCCAACGTCTCTGCTCAGCTCAGCGATGGCTTATTTTCCAGGTGAAATAGAACACGAATGCAAAAAGGTGATAGCCATAAACTCAATCACTGAGTCAGAGCTAATGATAGAAGGTGAGGTCACAGAGTAACATTAAGCCTGTTATTTATGTCTCCTTCAAGCAGTGTTTCTCTGTTTCAGTCTTCAGGCCCCCCTGCCCTGAATGTTTTAGAGCAGAGGTGCCCAAGTTCAGTCCTCGACATCTACCAGATGGCTCATTAGCAGGCCTCTGCAGAGCTGGAGACACGCAGGAGAGTGAAATCAGCTTTTTGATTCAGGTGTGTTGGAGAAGGGATGCATCTAAAAGTTGCAGGGTGGTTCTTGGGCTCTCCTGTTTTAGAGGCAGCTCTTCTTTAGCACACCTGAAATCAATGAAGGGCTCAATAACAAGCTGCAAAGAATGTCAGGGCAGATTCATGAGTCAGGTGTGTTGGATAGGAACATGTGTAAGACATACAGGGCACCCTGAGGACCAAACATGAGAAGCGCTACCTTAAGGGATAACCCCCTAACATCCCTGACTGTTTAGATTATTAATGTAGAATCTATAGTTAATACCAAAAATGCAAAAATAATCAAAGCAAACACCTAGAAAATGTTTGTTTTGCTGAGATCTCAGGAGACAGAAAAGAAAACCAGGCTGAGGGAGAAAGATGGGAAGAAGGCTCATAAAAACACTGCAACTGATGCAATGATACTGCAAGGGAAGAATAAAATAAGAGCTATTTACATTGTATTTATATATGTTTCCATACATTACAGTGAAGTCCTTATAGGCATAAGAGGCTTCCTGACAGTGTTGCTTATATTACAAGGTGTGCCCCAATGCTTTATATACATGTAACATCTTCAAACACCATGTTTTAAAATGTTTAAATAAATGTCACATTTAATAACTACTCAAAAATAAATACTGTACTCTGCCACATCCAAAGGGCTTGTCTATATGCCACCCCATTAACTAACAGGTTTTTTTGCATTTATACAGTCGACCACATCTCCCAGATCATGCTTTAATCTTCAAAGTTCTCTGAAGTAATTAGTAAAGCAGTTTAGTTCGTGAACAAAAACAAATGTTTTCATAATCATTGCAAACTGTATAGTCTATTTCTCTCAGGCTTTTCTCTTGTTTTTTTGCAAGGCAATATTTCTCTCTGCTAAAAGAAGCAGAGCAGCAGTTCATAAAAATGACCACAAGAGGGCAATGTGCTCTATATTAGTCTCTCCTGCTCTTTTTTTCTCATTCCTACTAGAACTCCACATCCCATAATCCTCTGCTTCACCAGGGTCACACAGCAGGCAATCTTGCAGTAATTTTGATCAGACACTTAATTATGTGCATCACCAAAAATCCGAAAGAGGCACACAATAGCAAGGAAACATGCATTTGTTGGTCGATCGACTCAGGGTTGCAGCCATTAATATCTGCTGAATACTACTTTGTACTATGTCATACTAAATATGGGACTGAATACATCATAGTTATTTCAAGCTAATAGGTTTGTTGAGGTCGTATTCATATTCATAATGCTGTTTTCAAAAAGTATGAGCAGGTCACTGTGTCACAGACAAAGAGCACATTTCATAAGATATTTCTACTCCATGACATGAATGTGCACCTCTGACACAGGAGGTGAAAGTTGGAAGCGTTTATGGTAATTTTATTTGCTGCACTGCATAGCATATTAATGAAAGCACTGACTAAGCGATTTGTTTCGTTATGCAACCGAAGCCTCTTTGTCCACTCACCTGAGGTCCAGCTGACCTCCACATCTGCCCTGCTTACAATAATGGATTCAGCCGTGGTGCAGCAATTCTCATGAATAAAATATCTGTCCCATGGAAATTTGTTCCCAAATTCAATTATCTTTGAGTGCAGGACTGGACTGTAAATAGGTAGACTAAAGAACCCATTGTCTGATATATAAACAGACCCATGAGGATTGATAAATATTCAAGGTGCTTTTAAACAAGGCACTTTAAGTACTCTTGTATCACTTCTGTGTTTATAAACCAACACAAATTAGGGTATATATATATATATATATATATATATATATATAAGAAAAAAATTCGTAGGAACTATAACACAGGCTGCTCTAAGCTCTGCATAGTTACATCTAAGTATATGTGTTCTGTGGCTAAAAGGAGCATCACTTCATATTTGATCTAATAAGTTGGGGGTGAGTCTGTTTAAGCTTTTCTTGGCAGAGGTGTACTGGACCTGAGCTGAACCTGATAGAGCAGATCAAAACAGACGTCTCAAACAGATGTTGTTACAGTACGCAACGCTGGACTGAGCAAGGCTGTCAGTTCTGGGACGAATTGGGCTGGAGCTGATTGAGGCCTGAGGACAGAACCGTGGACATGAACACTTGAACAGAGGGTCCAGAGTAGAAGTATGTTGAAATAGGTAGCTGATCACTCGGTAGTCCATCAGTCTGGTTTAAGAACGATAGTCCTTCTTACTGTATGGTCTGTTACCAAGGATGTGGTCGATGTCTGACACCACATGAGACGTCATCTTGGGAAGGACCTGGATAAAAAATATAATCATTATATTTGATTCAAAGCAGAGTAAAAATCCTTGTTGTTATGTTACAAACCACATTGGCCTGGGGTGGCCTTCGCTGTCACTTTGGCACAAGGACCGGCTGCATATTGCTAGTTATTCAATTCAAGTTTTTTTTTTTTTTTTTTTTTACTGATTTTGACCATTTCTCTCCATCATTCTACATGCTTGGTTTTTCAGTCTACTATATGTACAGTCATTTGGCAGATGCTTTTATCCAAAGCAACTTACATATCATAAGCAGTCTATTTAACCATAGCCATTAACCTAACCTGCATGTCCTGTGGGTGGGAGGACCCACACATACATGGGGAGAACATGCAAACTCCACACAGAAAGGCCACCAGCCCAGGCTGGTTCGAGGCCTCCCCAGCCTGGGCGAATCATCGACCTTCTTGCTGTGAGGCCACAGCGCTAACCACTGCGCCACCATGCTGCCCAGTATGGTTTAGCATAGGAAAACCATAGCAGCACATTTCAGGCATCTTGTTATTGTTACATTATCAGAGTAGGAACACCTGCATGTGGATTTTAATGTAAAGGGATGTACCCCCTGCCTTTTAAAACCAATGCAGTGGACAAATTAGCAATATGTGACAAGTAAGAATAGATTGTCAGGGATGGGCCAACATCTAACCTGTGCCTACCACTGTAGTTATCATTTTGTTTTAACTGATTAAAAGTTGCTCAAAATGAACTAAGCTAAATGAAATGAAGGTTACAGACAAATTTAATCAGCACTTGGACTTATTAAGTCAGATCATAAATCCAACTGGCTTTGCAGCATAAGACTAATTTACTGTCTCTAATCCATTACCTCTGCTTACATTTCTACACACTGTAAATTGCATTTTTGGACTCCGTTGATGCACTATCTATGAATTTAGAAGTTACAAATCCCCAGGAGCTTATGTACAGCTTTGGAGGAGCTGAATGTGAAATCTGTGATTAACAAGCCTACAGTGATGCGGAACACCGCAGAATCTGACTGGACTCTTTTTACCTCAGTTATTTCACCAAAGAAATGACAAAACATTTAGAAACATGCAGCAAATTCATTTTAAAGCTAATTTCGTATAACTGTAATTTATGTTAATGTTATTTGTAGATTTTTAGCATGCTTTGTTGAATGCAACCAGAGTCAAACATCATTTTCCACATTAGTGCAGAACAAGTCTTGAGTACTTTAGTTAAGTTCTAGCCATCTCTATAGGTAACAGAGAGTAGTGGAGGATGGCGATGATAGAAGTCAGATCAAACATTAACAGGTTTGTGTGTCTCCGCATGTCCCACCTGTATGGCTCCGAGGTTCTCAGTGAGCTGTTCAGGGTTGGATGTGCCCAGAAGGACAGAGCTCACTCCTTCATTTCTTAGACACCACGCTGGAGGCAACAAGAAACAGATGCTAAAACTAAGCTAATATCCACTTCATGATACAAGGCTGGTTATTAATGGTTTAAAATGAACCATCTAAACATGCAGTCAGCCAACTGGAGACTTTGGAGAGAGACTTTGTTCTTAAAGGTGCCCATTTGCTGTTTTTTTCCACGAAACCCTGTTCTGACCACTATTAGATGTTTCAGAGAAGTCTTACCCACAGCCAGCTGAGGCAGAGTGCAGCCAAGCTTCTCTGCAATGTGGCTGAGCTCTCTCAGCTTGGCTTGCTGTTTCCTTCCATCCTCACTGACTATTTTCTCCTTCAACCACTGATAAGACTGGTGGGAGATAGAAGGAGACAGAGACTGAATTAGCAAACAATGGATTGGTGAGATATGTCAAAATAGATTATATAAAATAAAAAAGACAAAAAAAGATCAAATTTATTAAATGGAGACAGTAACAGATGATCCACATGCTTACCTTCATGGAGGCTCTTGAAGATTCAGGGATGCCATTCTCGTATTTCCCTGTAATGATGCCACAAGCCAGTGGGGACCATGTCATTGCCCCAACTCCTGTAACCATGGAAACCAAAAAACAAAGTTAAACAGAGTAACTTGATTAGATGTGCATGGGGAAGAGAAGTCAACATATCTGAGTAAGCAGTATGTGCAGAGGTTAAGATGTTATATGACAATGAGATTTATAACATTACTTTAGACTAAAATAAGAGTAAAAGTATCCTTTCATCATGAGGTACTTGCTGCATGTGATGGATTTACCACAAGACATACTTGCCTATTTTATGATAAAGCTCAGGAAGTTGCACCTCCACTTTCTCCCTCTGGAAGAGGTGATACTCTGCTTGCTCACACACTGGAGGGATCAGATTAAACTGTCTTGCCACAGAATACGCCTCCTGCAGATAAAAGAGAAGGCAAAACAAAGAGAAATGGGCAGTCAGGAAGAAACAAGATGTTGTATTATAATGTTTTTTTTGTTTCCTTTCTCTGTATTGTGAATTAAAATGCAATGTGCCAAAAATGGGTCTTTCTAGTGAAATAACATGATTTGCAAGAGCGCATAAAAAGCAGTGGGGAGAGAAACTCTGGGAAAACATAGAAAAGGGAAGAAATTAGGAGTCAAATATTTAAGTACACAGCTCACAGTAAGATATCTAATCAATATTTCACATGACAACTCTACAAGGCTTCATATTTACAGTATTTCTACACCATCATGAATATATTCTTTATTATTTTCCCTTTCCGTGTCTCAGAAAAGACAAGCAGTGAAGCAGGCTTACATGTTTCCATCATCACAATCTCCATTTACCCAACACAAACCCAGTGGTACACCTCATCATAAAGCCAATGTTTCCATACACCTGCAGAAAGGTCACACTCCACAAGCATAGCAGACCTCTCTGTTTCAGATCTCACAAATACACAAAAATAAGACAACATACACAAACAATTATTAAATTGTTCTTTCTTTAAACACCACTTCATTTCATTGTGTTCCAGCAATCATTCAACCTACCAATTACCAGTTACCCCTCAGGCTGTGTGTGTGTGTGTGAACATTTGTGTGCACGCTGTATTGCTGCCATGTCACGTAAGCTTGGAAAGCCTGTTTACTCCCCCCCCTCCCCTTCATTATTGATGCTATCTAAATTACAGAGCTTTCATCTGGGTCTTCAAAGATATCTGCTCCCTTTCACCAGATCACAGGGGGAGGATGCATCGGACTCTGCTTAGGATGAGTGGGAGGGAAGACACGGGAAGAAAGGTGTTATGTCCTTGACTGGCATTTTAGATGCATTTTAGTCTGCTGAGTGGATGCATTCATTACTGCAGTGAGAACCAAAGCAAAAAATATAGTTTCTGACCAGAGGAGGAACCATTAAGTTAACCAAATTAATTTCCTTGTTTTTTACTAAATGCTCACGTTTTTTAATCTAATCTTCCTTTTTCTGCTTTCAAACACTGTTCTCAAAAGATAGTTAAATAGTTTGAACTGCAATTGAATGTCCTTATATATGACATCTATTATTCAGGTCCAGTAAAGATGAATAATACTTGGTTACAAGTAGATTTAAAACCAGGCTTTGAACTTGCAGAAGAACAAACACAAACATCTGCTTGTATTAAACTTACAGCACGATTAGGAATATATGAATGTTGCACTGTAGACACATTTGACTACATTTGATTGACCGTTTTTCCAAGAGTCATTCAATGGTTCTCCCATGTCGCTTAGCATCCACTTAGCATTCCAGATATAACTTTTTATTATCCTTTAAAAGGAGGTGTGTTTATGTACTGTAAGTAGTGTGCAGGATTAAAGATGAAGAGTAAGACAGAACTGTGGCAGATTTGCCCCTAACAACGGCTAATTCAGTATCTTTCTTGCATCCTGACTCTTGCTTTGTCACTTTTATTCTTTTTCTAGCCTCCTTAAATAATGGCATCCCGGGTTTCTCTGCCAGTATGATAATATCCAGTCACTGACACGTGAGAACCATCCATCCATCCATCCATCCATTTACTACCGTTTATTCCCTGAATGGGGTCGCAGGGGGGCTGGAGCCAATCCCAGCTGTCAACGGGCGAGAGGCGGGGTACACCCTGGACAGGT
>JBAMHV010000009.1:20934235-20960874 GCA_037177535.1 Pseudomugil gertrudae
CCGGAGTACCCGGAGAGAACCCACGCTAACACGGGGAGAACATGCAAACTCCACACAGAAAGGTTACTGGTTGGACCCCCACCCCAGCAGAGGCTCGAACCAGCAACCTTCTTGCTGTGAGGCCACAGTGCTCACATGAGAACCAGTGTGGTAAAATAAAATGCAGCCACCATGTGATGCAACATGCTGAAGAAAAGCAAAGGTTGTTCATCATGGTTTCTCAGTCACGGGATGCTGCAGGACAATGACAGCTCCAGAATGTGCATAATAAAATGTGTTTTAAGTGTTATGTTGTATTCCATTAACCTTTTTATTTAATTGATTTGTTGACATGTTATTATTAATTAATTCTTATAATAATTCTTAATTATTTTTTCAAACCAGAACATTTCTCTTACTTTTCAAAACTCTAGTTAAATTGTGTAACCAGCTTATGTTGCCTTTGATTAGTATAGTGAATAAGTGTTTCTGTAAGATTGCCAACACATGCACTTTAGTTGTGCAACTTCATAAGCAGTGATTTGGAGAAAATACAGTCAAAGTTCTTTGTGTCTTACCATGATCTCCATGGCTGTCCACCGAGACGTCCCCCAGTACATAGCCATGCCTTGGTTTATTACATAGGTCATTGCTCGAACAATCTCTGCAGAGAAGCACATTGCCACATCCTATAACTCAGCTGGGATGAGAACAATTTATTCTATTATAGATTCAACTAAAAGATCAAACACCAACTTGAAACTTGAAATATTGTACACATCAGTAGATAAAATAAACCAAAAGAAAATCCAAAGAAATCTGAAACAAATAGTGGCAAATTGAGTTATGTGTAGAACTATCAGAAAATAAAGCCACCCACATTTTGTAGTCTTTTACCTGCTGATGGCTCGTCACCCAACCCGAACAACTCCTGGGACAAACTAACAAGCTCACACACCAACACCCCTCTGATAACATCCAAGCTGCTGCATATTTAATGGAGCAATTAGCTCCAACTATGCTGAATGGGCAAGCCAACAGCAGTTAAGAGCTTAGATTAGTACTGTCATTAAGGCAATTCATTATTGCCCATCTCCCACTGTAATTACAACACTCTTCTTCACTGGGGCGGGACCCCTGGTCTCACTTCTCATACAAGAGAACAGATTATGTGAGATGAGACAGATAACAAAAACCTGACAGAAAAGATAACAGCTAGTAGCAGAATTAAGAAAAAAGAAGATAATGGAGTAGTTAAGAAAAGGGTCGCATAAAAATTTAAGAGGTTTAAAAAAGCACTTCATATGGCAGGTTTTTGTTATTTTCTGAATGTCACAAGTGATAATAAACAACCTGCTGTTATCAGTGGCATCCAGCTAGGGTAAATAACACACTGTAGACAAGTAAACAATTCAATTTATTTTCCACTGCTTCTCCAGCTTTCCACTTGGTCTCCTAACCAGCCCATTTAAATGCAACCTGCCACAATTTCCGGCCAAAGAGCGAGGAAAAAGTGCAAATTAGTCTGAGAAAACAGATGAAATGACATAGGAAATGGGCAACAGGATCTCTTATAGTGCAAAAAAATGGTAAGGCATAACAAAAGCCAGAAATAAAAGTGTTAGCAAGGGAGCAATGGCAGATACTCAGCTTCTTCAATGAGCAGTGTCAGTACAGAGATCTTAATGAGGCTGAGCTAACACATAAACACTGTCATGTCACAGTAATGCTATTCAAAACATCAGGACTGCTTACAGGTGAGTGGTACTAGGTTAATATTGGAATAATAAATAACAATGTGATATTTTTTAACAATAAGTGTCCCACTGGATGCATGTGCAGTGATCAACATGCATCCGAGGGACACCTTTTCATCATCCAGAGATGACAAAGGGACTGTAGGATGCACTGTGGAAAGAAGTTGACAGAGGTTGTTTTATGCATTGGTTAATGTTGTGCTGACAGACTGTGTCAACACTTTCATATGGTTGCTACTTGGAAATGGAGCCCCAGTCTATATTAATGCAGACCATGTACATGCCTGAATTTTCTATTGGCTGCGACCCCTTTCTGCAGGATAATGTAACCAGATACACAATATAGAAAGTTCAAGCGGTTCACTGAACATGAAGAAAGAGCAGCTAATTAATAAAAGTACAGAAAGAAACTTGACTACCAGCAGTATGCAAAAGTCCCCAGTTGCTTTAGAAATGCATGCTGAACGCATGCCAACAAGCAATATCTCAAGTCCTTTTGATTCCAGCCAAATTTACTACTGCCAGGGAATGACACGCAACACAATATCAAAGGGATTAGGTTTTTTTTTTAATTTACACAATATCACAATAAAAGTCTCATCGACCCCTAAAAGTCCTTAAAACATTGGAGTTTGGAGAAGCCTTTCTTCTCCAGCTTCTTGGGGAGGAAGGGGCATGTGATCCCTAAAGTCACCTCCCATTAACTCCTCTTTGGCTCAAACAGCGATGCATGGTGAGATCTGACACTGATGCTTCTTGAGCTTCAAGTTCACCTTTAATCTCTTCAGAGATCTTTTAGGGCTCTTGAGTTACATTCATATTATCCATCTCTTTGATTTGTCATAAACTTTCCTCTTCAGGCAACAGCCAGGGGAGGTTGGCTATGGTTCCATGGATGTTAGATTTCTGAATAATATGTGCAACCTCTAGTCACAATAACATCAAGCTGCTTGGAGATGGTCTTGTAGCCTTTACCTTTAACATGTTTGCTATAATTTTCTTTCTAATCTCCTGACACAACTAATACCTTTTCTTCCTCTGCTCCATGTTGCGTGTGGTACACAGAATGTCACCAAACAGCACAGTTACTACCTGCAGCCCTATATATAGGCACACTGACTGATTACAAGATTGTAAACACCTGTGATGTTTTGTCCAGTTTTGTTCGTGTGTGTGTGTAGACACCCATGCCACACCTGTTCCCTGTTAACCAGTAATCACTGGTTAACAATTATGGCAGGGATGAGATACCAGCTGTTGCTAACTACAAATAGCTGCCTTGTCCCAATTACCAAGCTAAAAACTACAACAAAACATACACGCATGATAAAAATATAACTTCTAAAACCAAAACCATGGAGAAAATGCAAGATGATTAAGAGACTCTGTAGACCATGATATGAAAAATGCTAACTTTGTCAGCAAATGCATTATTTTGCTGGGTTTTCTTTTAATCCTACAAGTACAAAATAACATAAAAACCCAATTTCATAGTAACTTTTCTGTCAAAATTACATTCATCCAAAATGTCTTTATAAAAAACCTGTTTTGTATTCTTTTTGCAAGCAAAAACACTGAAAGACCGAGCAGTGCGTGCATACAACACAGGGCTAACTTCCCAAAGACACAAAAAAGGATATTTTCAGTTGATCTAGCTCTGCAGTTATACATATACAGAAAGAAGGATTTATACATTTAAGAACCAAATAAAAAGAAACTCACCAAACAGCTAAAATAATCAGTTCTGTGGTTTATACATTATAATCAGGTCTATAAATCTTCTTTATAATAAATTATTTAGTGCTGTGTCAATAACCTTATTAAAGAACAACTGAAGAGGAAATTTGTTTGGGTAATCAGGCCTTAGATTAAAATAGCCCATATAAATAGTTAAATATTACTGTGGGGATGCTTATGTGTCCTCTTTGAAGCTGCTGTAGCTCATCAGCGGGTTGGATTGAAATCTGGACACCGACTGCAGGTGTAAATACCTCATTACATGCCTTTTAAAAACATTGGCACTGACACTAAGATCTATGTCTGAATGCATCGTTTCCATAACGTTATCAGATATTTGTAACAGCTGAACCTCCTTTTCTCCTGCGCTACTGTAGTGATCTTGTCCTCTTTGTTTAATCAGGCTCTGATGGGAAATTATTTTTTCTCTCTTTAAACCTAAAACTCAATGGAACAAGAAAGATGAAATATTAAAGCATCATTACTTTGTTCTTCCAATCCTATTTCTTCTTATTATAGTCTTATATCATACATGAGCTAATTTCTAGTTAGACTAGTCCATTAGGCAAAGCACAAACACCTCTCTGTTTCGTTTCTTAATTGGAGTTTATCGTGTAAATGAATATTGATAAGATGACTCACCCTCCATGGGGGTGTTGCTGTCAGGGCGATTGGCAAAAACTACGTCTACATACTCCAACTGCATCCTTTGTAGAGAGCCTTTCAGACCTGAGAGGGACACCAAAATGGAAAGATTGAATGAAGACATGCTGGGTGAAAAAGAGACAGACTATCAATAATCCCACAGTTCTCTTTGCTTCATAAAAGAAATGGAAATTTAATCTCACCTTCAATAATGTGTTTCCTTGACAATCCTCTCTCCGTCTCCGCTCTGTTAGAAAAAGAACATGGAATAATTAACAGTGACCACACTGTAAATCTATCCAACTGTTTGCATTCATGCAATCTAACTTGCAGAAGCTTTTAATTTGGTGTGGGAGTCTTTGGGGATGGTGCATGTCCGACACAAGGTTGCAGAAGAATGATTTTGTAGCAGAAAACAAATATTTCAAGTGATTGAAACCATTTCTGGAAAATCTGAAACCATTTTAACTGCCAATCATGTGGCTCTGTCACTAAACATCTCAGGCTGTTTAAGGCTGTTTATGTAAATGGGTCAGTGTGCTCTGAGCTGTTCATTATGCATCCAAACTCTGCAGGGGAGACTGAGGATAGAAACTGAAGTACAGGAACATAAAAGGTTCTCTGCAACAAGAGAATAACTTCACCCTTTTCATCAGACCCATTGGTCTAAAATAGAGCCTGGCAACCAACCTCTGTGTGTTTTAATCTAAGTGTGTAAATGTTAAAAAAAACAAATGTATTTATTTTTTTCTCTGCAGGTTGTTTTTCAGGTTGTGAACAAAGAAAAGCAACCACATCCGGAAAAACTGTTTAAGGCATAAATTAGCTGAACTTTAAACAACTTTGAAATTGGTTTATTCCATTAAACATTAGTTTGCCCAAGCTGAGCTTACAGTATTATTACCTAATAAAATGTTTGGAGTTTCTCCTAAATCATGTTTGCATTTGCTCCACAGTGTGATGAATGCTTTGAGTTTATTAGTATGAGAGTTTCTTACTTACTTTCCTCCCCAGTAAAGTTTAGTTGTTATGACCAAACTGGACCGCCTAAAGAAGTAGGGGAGAATAAGAAACCAACGGGAAACAGATGCTGCATTAGATGGGTTTAGACATGCAGGACCATTGTAGCTGCATCTCTTATGAAAAACACTGTAAGACATAACGTTTAAAAAATACCAGCATTGTAAACTCAAAACCTTCTGATGTATCTGCATATTCTCATCAAATCAAACGTTATTTATAAAGCACCTTTCATACAGAAATGTAACTCAAAGTGATTTACAATGTATTAAAACAATAAAACATTAAAAACAATGTTGCATGTCTGTGCCCCACATGATTACCACACACACGCACCCACACATTTATACCCACAACACACTTGGTACCCACGAACACAACTGGCACGCTCACATAGATTTGGCTAAATACAGATGGACAAGCAGAGAAAGCATCAGAGGAGTCCTCCGCACCAGGAGCAGGAAGCCAGCCGGAGCCACAGAACACCAGCTCAGGGCCCACAAGCCAGAGCCCAGCAGCCACAGCCAACCACAGCCCCCGGTGCAGAGGCTCTCCAGAGGATGATGGTAGAGTCTGACTGCAGTGCACAGTCTTCTCCAGCACATCCCAAAGATTCTCAATGGGATTAAGGTCTGGACTCTGGTGGTTAATCCAAGTGTGAAAATGATGTCTCATCCTCCCTGAACCAGTCTTTCATTATATGCCCAATGGATTCTGACAATTTCATCTTGGAATGTGCCATCCAAAATATTCGTTGATGGAATAACCTGATCATTCAGGATATAGTAGTCAGATGGCCTCATTTTTCGAGCACATACAGATGCTGATCCGAGACCTGACAACTGCAGCAACTCCAGATCATAACATTGCCTCTTATACAGTAGGCATAGGCATGAAGGCTGCATCACTTCATCTGCCTCTCTTCTTACCCTGATGCACTCATTACTCTGGAACAGGGGAGATCTGGACTCATCTGATCACATGACCTTCTATTGCCCCAGAGTCCAATCTTTTTGCTCCTTATCAAATTTAACCATTTAACCACCTGTTGGCCTCAGATATTAATGGTTTTTTACAGCTACAAAGCTGTTCAGTCACAATCCCTTAAGTTCCCTTTGCATTGTGCATGTGGAAATGCTTCAACTTTCACTATTAAACACAGCCCTGAGTTCTACTGTTGTTTTTCTTCAATTTGATTTCACCAAATGTTTAAGTGATTGCCGATGACAATCATCCAGGATTTTCTTCCGGCCATATTTCTTCCAGGAATATGATGGGTCCCCACTATCCTTCCAGTTTTTAATGTGATGGACAGCTCTTAACCCAATTTTAGTAGTTTCTGCAATCTCCTTAGATGTTTCCTCCGTTTGATGCATGCCAATGATTCAACCCGTCTCACACAGACTAACATCTTTTCCATGCCCACAGGATGCGTCTTTCCACATGGTTGTTCAGGAAATGGGAAGCAACTTATTGGACCAGTTGGGGTTAAATAACATGTTGCCCTCTGAAAGATAATCGCCTATGCAGTAATTATCCAAAAGTAGGCTGATACCCATTTGCTTAGTTAAATTCAGGTGGCAACAGTTTTTTTGTTGGCCAAGCAGTGTATTAATAAGCATTAAATGTGGTGTCTGTGTTATGTATACAGCATTCTGACAAAAAACACTTAATATAAAATCTTAATATAAAATAGAACAAAATAAAAACAATCTTTTATTACCTCCGCCAAGGAGGTTATGTTTTTGCTGGAGTTTGTCTGTTTGTTTGTTAGCAACATAACTCAAAAAGTTATTGATGGATTTTGATCAAATTTTCAGTATATGTTGGGAGTGTCACTGGGAACAAATGATTACCTTTTGGTGGAGATCTGGAAAAGATCCTGGATTCTGGATCACTTTGAAATTTTCAGTAACATGCTTGGTGGAGGTCTGTGCTCTCAGAGTGCTTTTCTCTTTCACAAGGTATTAGATGGATATTTTTCTTCTTCTGATGCCAATTTATCCTGGTTAAAACCTGGTTAAATACGTGAAAGCAAGCTGTCCATAAAACAGGAAACATAACATCCACCACAATGAGACTGGATGACTTATTCTTTTCCCGTCTCTGTTACAGAGGATATGCAATTGGTTATATTAGTTTAACTACCAGTATCATTGAAGTTATAGAAAATCACTTGCCCAGCACACACAGATGTCTGAAAGTATAAACAATGTTTTGCCTGACATGTTGCTAGTTTTGGTCTGTTATGGCGATTTCATTTGCATGCTTCTCATATTAATTAGTTTAATATGTGAGTTTCATCCTCTGATATATTCAGCATAATGTCACTGAGATTAGTATTTGAATCAGCAGCTCTCTGTGTTAAAAACTTGACTGAGCCGCACATTCTCCTGATTGCACTTTGCTAAACAACTAATAATAAATCTGTTTCCTCTAAATGTGTCAGCCTGTCCACACTTTAGCTGATATCCACCAGATTCCCTCTTAGCTGACCTGGATGGGTCAGCCTCACCGGCCATATGGTTTTGCAACGTGAATCTGGCACTAGACTTCACTAGGCTCCAGAGCAATCTCTTCATTCCATCCTGACAAGATATATGATCAAGCAATGACGTGGGAACGAGTCTTCATAAGTCTAAGCTTGTATGTTCATGGTCAGACTCTCTCCAGAGCTCTGCCTGTCGGATCTCTGAACAGACTCTCAGGAATTGCAATTTCTTTACTTTGTGCTATTTTCTTTGTTTCAATAAACCTGTAAACATTTTGACTTTTACAACCAGACTCCTCATTCTTGACAGAGAAGTTTTGCCAGGTCTCCCCACTGTGACCACTTGTGCCAGAGACACTACAGTGTCATTCAACTATTTATTGGTAATGATTTCTCTACACCAACAAGTCATGGAAGAGTAACAATCAATTTTTATTAGCAATGTAGTATTCTGAAACTGAAGTGGCCTACTTTTCCTACTGAAATGACCCCAGTAAAAATTAAATCAAAACCAGATGACAGCTTTGTCCACTGGACTTGTACCATCTACCATGTTGGGTTTTTGAACTCACAAGCCTGTACCTTACTTTCCAGTCTCAAGTTATTTCATAGTTGTCAGTAGTTTAAACAGGTGAGAAGATTTCTGTTATCACCCTGTTAAAAGATGTGCAAAACAGATCATCGTCATCATGTAGCAGTTGAAGCATTGCATGGATGTAACTGCAGACTTTAGTCACATGTGTCAAATAATCTCTGCAGACCAGCTGTCACATTGCAGCAGTGGTGAGGACCCAAATGCAGGCACAAGGAGCAGGTAGGTGCGGGAACAAATGTTTAATCCCAACGACAAACCGGCAGGGATAGAAAGCTAAACAGGCATGCACATGACAGGGGAGACGTCAAAACAAGGCGATGAACATGACATGACTACACACAAAGACGAACTGAAACAAGATGTATAAATACACAGAGGAACGAGACACAGGTTGAGGGGGTTAGTTGAGCTAAATGAAACCAGGTGAGCTAATGACAGAGAGCAGAAAAAAGAAAGAAAAGAAGAAAAATAGGACAAGACAAACTCAGGTAAAAAACAAAACCCAAAATCACGACACCAACAATCAGCTGTGATTCACTTTAGCTACCTTAATTTCCCACAAGTAGAATCTCATCTTTTTATGCTGCCTCTTCTTTTCCCCACTCATAAATCAGCACATTCATGACAATAATCAAGCTGAATTGTCAAGTTCAGCATGTCTTAACTGTACCAGCATCAACACGCCCACTGGTGTAATACAGTCAGCCCAGTACATGACACTGCTGGGAGCTGCATAATGACAGAACATCAGCACTCATGTCTCAAAGCTAAATGCTCTCACGTTTAGAAATGTGTCATGCTGACAAATTATAATGTGATAAAAATTTACTGTTGCTGAGAGAGACTCTATCAGTTCCTTTATATTCCTTTCAGTTCATTTCAGGCTGCATTCAAGATCCATATTTAGTGTCATCAAGAGGGTAACGTGAATAATAAGTATGTGGGTTTCTTAGAGTGCTCTTTTGTATTAGGACTGGTTTTATAAAGAAAAGTGATCCAGCATTATTTTATTAAAATGGTCAGAAAACCTCATGTCCCAATCTATACCCAGAGAGTGTATGTATGTAAACTATTTAAGTATGTATGTATGTATATATGTATATGTATATATGTATGTATATGTATGTATGTATGTATGTATGTATGTATGTATGTATACTAGCGGGTGAATATTTGGACACATTTTCACTTCAATCTAATTGGGAAATGTGTCAAAACTTTTGACTGGTGTGTGTATGTATGTCCATACAGTATATATAGACATATATCAAACACATGTCATTTCCATTGGAAGCTCAATGTTTGTGACCCCCACCTTTGTCCCCCACTAAACTGATCAATAATGGAACAATTGGCCATGATTAAAGGACTACATTAAAAGAATATTTGAAAATGCCTGCAGGCCCATTGTAGTACAGTGGTGATAATGAGCTGCAGAATGCATCAGAACCAAGTTCACAACAAATTAAAGAAATAGATTTTTTTTCTCATTTGACTAAATATTAACACATGCACACGTATTTTCCCTTTCATGCAGAAGTAAACACAATAATGTCAACATTACCTCCAGCACTTCTTCTTGATGATGTTTCCGAGAATGATTTCCGCCCTGCAACGCAACATAAATGACTTGGCATTATTAAAAGTCAGGAGTATTTCCACTACAAAATCTATCCTGCAAGTCATGGTCATTAAACTTCAACCGACCCTGAATTGGATTGAGCTGTATAGAATATCCCCGTCTCTTCTGAGTTCAAACAATGCTTCCTTGTCAGGATCCTGTAGTGTAGCATAGTTATCGGCTCTTTCTGAGTTAGCTTTCTCCTAGTGTTTGTAATTGTACCTGGATATCTACAGGTAGTGTAACTTTTGCTTTCTAATCAAATCAATCAAATCAAACTTTATTTATAAAGTACTTTTCATGTCTTTGGCAACACAAAGTGCTTTACATGATAAAATCAATTAAAATAAAATAAAACACAAACAGACAACATAACAATGAATTCCAAAATGTAGACATACAAAGACAGACATCCCCACACCACCCCCACCCCCAACTGTCTCTGTCTCTTAACCAAAACGTATTTATACAGTGACTTAAAAAAAGAAAAAAAGGTAGAACCATCTGGCTCGGCACTGATGTTGATGTGAGGAAACTATATTAACGGGATCTATCCACACCAGGAGCCAGTGCCCCCACGTCCATAGAGGCCACAACTGCAAGTACCACCCAGCACCTAGGACAAGGCAGGCCAGGGTCCACACCACAGCTGTAAGGCTGGGGCATCGGACCCCACGCTACCCAGACCGGGGCAGCTCCCGCAGCACCAACCCAATAAATTTTATCGTGTTGTGACCCACCGCTTGATAACCTAGACTCACTCAAAGCTTCTCATCTAGTCAGCTCTTCCAGTTCATTTACTGGTTTGTGCTTTGTCAGATAACTGTTTATGTTTGTTCAGCACATCAGCTGCTTTATTTGGGTTTCTGTCCCTGCGTTGGTGTATTTAGTTTTGTCTTTGCTAACTAAATCTTACGGGTTAATTTCACCTTCTGCTATCTGCTGCTAAAAATGTCACATTAAATCATGTCTAAATCTGTTTGGTAAATGTATCAGATAAATACCATAATCAGTAAGGATGTTTATGGATATACCCAGGAGAATCTACTTTTTCCTGTTAACTGAATGAATGAATAATCTCTTCTTTTGGTTACTATGAACGCAGTAACTTCTTACAATTTCAACTCTTTTGCTTCACATTAAAAAAAAGTACTGATGATAATAATTAATATTATTATTTTAACAGTGAAAACGGCCTAAGCAACTTTTCTGATCTGATCATCATTGTTGAGGTTTAAAACATTGTTGCTGTATGAATCTGCACTGGCTTTAGAGAGCATTATGGGATCTTTCACACCTGAACAGGATATTGGAAAAATATTATTTCTGTGTGTTATCCTGGGAAAAAGCCAGGAGTCAGATTCTTTGTATGAAATCAATAATAATGACCATATTCTGTTACTGTTAGTATATATTTAACATTTAATAATTATTTGAATCTAATTTTTCTCTATTGTTTACAGGTAAAATTGTTTTTTTCTTGCACTTACAGGAGTTTCAAATATTTTTTGTTAAGCCAAATGCACATACTGTCAAAACTTCTTTGATCATAAATAACCATAATCTGCCTGGGAGCCGTGACTTATCCGCATGTGCTTAGCCTAAAATGATGTGATAAATGTGTATCAAAGCTATGCATAAGAAATGCTTTCCTGGGAACACGGAGGTGCCACACATCTGATCCCTCTAAAACCTCATGAGCTGAGCTATATTCAGACAGACTTATATGACACCCACCTGCCACCAGCGTAGACCTCTGCTGTGTCAAACAAGTTGACTCCACTCTCATAGGCAATGGTCATTAACTGCTCTGCAACCTGCCAAGTGATCATATGCACAGACACACACACAGTAATTTAGAGAGGATATTAAAGTCCTGAGTACACAACATTCTTCTACATTTCTGTTTTATTAAAGCAAAAAAAAGATCAGTTTTAAAAATGCTCTTCATTATTGTACTACATTAATGAACTATAGAATTCGATCTCCAGGTTTTTAGTATAATTATGTCAGAATAAAAGTCTTAGTAAAACACCAATCAAAAGAAACATCTCATCAAAGCAGTGCGTCCTCATATTTTATCTAAATATCAATAATAGATGCATTTCAAACACAGGGCTCCTTCAGAGCATGAATATGATAAAACTGCAACACATCCTCATGCAAGTCAGTCAAGGCACACAAAGCTACAACCTCTAATCAGTGGCTCAACAAAATACTAATAGAACACAATTATATCATCATATTTGTTAAGAAATGTATTAATCTGCTGTCAGGATTGCAATCTAATACATTTAAAAGCTTTTGCTTTAGATTAAAATTATACGAGTTCTATAGTCTGCTCTTTTTTGTTTTTATCTAAACAGCAACACTGAGTTTCCATCTATGAAGACAGTGCCCTTACTCCTTTCTGTTGCAACACAATTATGATGACCGATGTCTAATGCCACAATCCAGCAGACTTTGTGTTTGGTTCTACTCTATATTGGCTGATGGGCAACCTTAATTAAACTTCTGGGACTGCAGAGTAATTACTTGCAGAAAGCCACTTAGCTGCATGATGTGCAGCAGTGTCAGCTCATTTTTTGTCTACTCGCACTTTGCCAAACAGTGTGAGTTTGACATGTATTTATATTCCTCCTCTTTTCTGCAGACATAGTGACCATGAATCATAAGCCCACGATCCAATTTTAAAAGAATTGATACTACCATCATTTCCCAGTCAGAACAGTGAGTGTGTGTCTGAGCGCATTATATGTTAGTAATACCAACTATGTGTTATTAAATGTATTTCTCTGCTGTTGTCTGTAAACGCATCCATGATGTGTGGGAGTGTGTCAGTAGTGGCAGACAGCAGAGGTGTGTGCTTAGAAGAATTAGATAATCCCTCTCCTGAGAATCCACTTCTGCCTATTCTCAGCAACCAGCATAAAGTGTTTGAGCATGTGAAGTTATAATAAACTATATTAATATCACATTTTGGCTTCATAAACACAAGAAAAGTAGGGTATAACTAAAGTAAAAATCAATAAAATACTATATACATAATATACATTACTATAAAGTACTAATTATATTTTAATAATATGCTAGTTTCGTTGAACAGCGATCAACAGAGATCACCACCACCACCTTGAGACCTGATGGGGGGCTGTGGTCCCTTTCGCTTAAGTAGTGCTATATAACTGAGCTGACCGTACCCTGGAAGGATGCTGTGAATGAGATTTGAGAGAAAAAAAAACACCTGTACTTTGCAGAGTCAGCTGCTGAAGATCAACAGCATGGTTGGAACATTGAAGTCTGCCCAGTGGAGGTTACATGCAGAGGGTTTGTGGCAACATTTACCACCAAACACCCGAGAGACCTGGGAGGGGGCCATAGCCTCTGCTCGGTCATCAAATATGTCATAGGCAGCAGAGAGAAGCAGCCAGTAGCTATGGATGAAAAGGAGGATCTCTGGTGGATCACAAATAAGACCTGAGATGGCTGCCGCTTACCTACAAGATAACTAACAAATAATTAGGCATGGGACACAGGCTCAGGTCTGATCAGCCTGCAGCTGGCCATGTCCTGTGACGATGTATAGCCTTAAAGACTCGGAGAAACATAATGCATCCTGGATTCAGCTAGCTAGGATCAACCAGGTCCTGCTCAAACCCACCACCACATTCATCGTTACTACATAGTTTTAATTTTCAAAACCTAAAATTAATCCCTGAAAGTGTCAGTGTTGTGCATAAACATATTCTTTAAATACTTAAACAAGAACTTATTCAGAAAACAAAACTGATCAAGAAAGCTGGTTCTGTGCTTGGAGTAACTCTGGAGCTGATCGTACTGCACAAGCTGATGAGAATATAATGGTGTTGCCCCTGGCAACATCTGCAGCACTGACCCTGTCACACCAGACAAAGTCAGAACTGAAAACACGTAACAACATAGTATCATAGGCCACCTGTTGCCCAGGGTTTGTGACCGGGTCCCCGGCCTTCCGCCTTCCCCCGATTACCCAACAAGAGTCTCCAGTTTGACCCGAGGGCTGCAGAGTGGAAGCGACCGTGAGGCAAGACCTTCACCCGATGGGTTTGGTCGCCGCTGGCAAAAAACTGGTTAATCAGGTCAGCTCAGCACACGGGGACGGGACGCCAGTTCCCTCTGCAGCAGCATGATAGATGAATAGACTGACATGCACTGACAAAACATTCATTCATATTCTCCCAGTTTCTTAACTGTATCACTGGAAGCCTTGGTGCTCCTCCACAGTGGGTGCGTAGCTTTAATGTCACGCACGGGAGGCAAGGAGGTGAAGTGTGGACCCAAATGCAGGATGATGAAGCAGAGGCAGATGAAATGCAGAATACAAGCACTGAACAGAAATGCTAGACACCAAACTGAAGACCAAATGAAGACTAATGACCCCGCAACCAGAACTTAAATACAAGTGAACTAAACAAGACACAGGCGAACATAATCTAAATCAACACAGGTGAAATAAATTAACAGGAAATGAAGCTACACATAAACACATAAAGCAAAACAGGAATAATACAAAATAAAACAGGAAACCAAAAACACCCACACAAAGTCCAAACCATGACATTTAAATAGTTTTTATGAGGGTCCCAAGTCCACTGACAGTAATCTCAATGCTTCGTCTTATCTCTTGTACATATAGTACATCAGCATGTCACAAAGCACCTGAAGAGCAGAAACCAACCCAGTTCAGGAAGTTCAGCAACACAACTGAACGTTTGTCAGATCAGAGCTGCAGTCGAAGCAAATCTGTTTCTGTGTGAAGGAAAGAAGCAACTTCATCTGTTCTTTCTCAGCTACCGATTCCAATTCTGGTGAGTACAGCTGATCATTTTTACTGCGTTTCAACAAACAGCAAACGGCGAGCAAAGTTCAGCTGGAACTTTCACTGCTCACATAAACTGAATCATGGAGAAACTTCCGGATCACACAGAAGAGAGATGTTAAACAATAATGATCAGATGTGTTTACATGTTGTTTTTCTGACTCCCCAGAAGTCCGACATGTCTGCTGGCAGCAACCATAGATGTGAGGATCAGTTTCTGTGCTCCATCTGCCTGGAAGTCTTCACTGATCCAGTCTCCACACCATGTGGACACAACTTCTGCAAGAACTGCATCACCCAACACTGGGACGTCAACGACCTGTACAGGTGTCCCTTGTGTAACAAGTTTTTTTTCTCTAGACCTCAGCTGATGGTCAACACCTTCATCAGAGAGATGGTGGATCAGTTCAGACATGAAGCTCAGCAGGAGGCCAGCAGCAGTAGCAGCTCAGAGCAACAAACTGCCAAATCAGGAGAAGTTCTCTGTGACGTCTGCACTGGAACCAAACTTAATGCCCTGAAATCCTGCCTGGTGTGTCTGACCTCGTACTGTCAGACTCACCTGCAGCCTCATCTGACAGCTACACATCTGAAAAAACATCAGCTGATGGAGCCTGTGGAGAACCTGGAGGACAGGATGTGCAGGAAGCACGATAAACATCTGGAGCTGTTCTGTAAGACCGACCAGACATGTGTCTGCATGCTCTGCTCGGTTTTAGATCACAAGACTCACGAGTTTGTTCCTCTGAGAGAAGAATATGAAGGAAAAAAGGCAGAGCTGGGGAAGACAGACGCTGGAATTCAGCGGATGATCCTAAAGAGACGATTGAAGATTCAGGAGCTCAAAGAGACGATGAAGATCAGCAGAGACGCTGCAGACAGGGAGACAGCAGAGGGCGTTCAGGTCTTCACTGCTCTGATGGAGTCTGTTCAGAGAGGCCTGGAGGAGCTCAGAGAGGAGATCCAAGACAAACAGAAAGCTGCAGAGAAACAGGCTGAAGACTTTATCAAAGATCTGGAACAGGAAATCTATGAGCTGAGGAAGAGGAGCTCTGAGGTGAAGCAGCATTTACGCTCCGAGGACCATCTTCACCTCCTCCAAAGCTTCTCCTACCTGAAAGATGCTCCACCTACCAAGGACTGGACAGGGGTCAGAGTCCGTCCACCATCATATAAGGGGACTGTGGTGAGAGCTGTGTCCCAGCTACAGGAGACACTAAGGAAACAGATGAAGAAGATGTTTGATGCCGAGCTGAAGAAGGCCCAGCAGGATGCAGTGGAGGTTACTCTGGATCCTGATGCAGCACATCCAGCCCTCATCCTGTCTGATGATGGAAAACAGGTTTATCACAGTGATGTGAAGAAGAAACTTCCAGACAAACCACAGAGATTTTCTAAGTGTGTTTATGTTTTAGGGAACCAGAGTTTCTCTTCAGGCAGATTTTACTTTGAGGTTCAGGTTAAAGGAAAAACAGACTGGATTTTAGGAGTCGCCAGAGAGTCCATCAGCAGGAAGGAAAAGATCACACCAAGACTTCAGAATGGTTTCTGGACTGTTTGGTTGACGAATGGAAATGAGCATGTAGCTCTGACTGATCCTCCAGTCCGTCTCCATCTTCAGCCTGGTCCTGAGAAGGTGGGGGTGTCTGTGGATTATGAAGAGGGTCTGGTCTCCTTTTATGATGTAGATGCTGCAGCTCTGATCTTCTCCTTTACTGACTGCTGCTTCACTAAGAAACTTTACCCATTCTTCAGTCCCTGTCTTAATGATGGTGGTAAAAACTCATCTCCTCTGATCATCTGTGCTGTCAATCAAAGTGTGTGAGGGCGATGAGGATGTAAATGTCACCAGTTCAGTTCACATCGGGATTATTCTGCAGCTCATTCTACTTCTGTCTGCCTCCATGTTTCTTCTTTCTCTTCACTGTTGCTGTTAAATAAAGCAAAGTGATCTGGAGATGCAGCAGGGGTTCAGGTCCATGTTCAGGTCCAGCTGACTACCTGAATACCCTGAATAATTCTCCAGGATTCATGGAGCTCAGATTGTGAAAGAGTGGTTCAGGGAAAAGGAGACATTTTCACAATACAAAGTGCAGACCTGAACCCCATGGAGACCATCTGGGATGCACTGGAGGTCGGACTCTAACATGATCAATACAAGATCTTGAAGAAAAACTAATAAAAAACTAAAGTAATCTGCTGACTTTACAGAAGCTTGTAGAAACAATGACACATTAGACAAGCATCGACAACACTCTGCAAACAAATGTAAACACAGGTCATATTTGCAGATGTACATTATTCCACCTTTTTTATTCAACGTTACGCCTTTAAAATGTTGACTGGAGAAAAAATGGTGAGAAAATTCCAATTTGATGTCAGAATCATTGAAGTGTCCTTGGCCTGCGTACTAGAAAATGAACATTTTTAATCTTCTTTCATCATTAATACTATGGCTAAAAAAAAAAAGCTCTTCTGGCCGGATGTCATCCCTGCATGTCTGACCATCCTTTTATAACCTTTAAACGCATGTTGTACCAACCAATTCTTAGGAATGAATTTGGTTATCTCTTGTAGCAATCTACCACTATCACACTTTTTTATGATCTTTGAGATTTGCTTATGTTTTTTTTTTAGTTTGTTTGTTTAAAGGTTCGATCATTTCTGTATTTAGTCTCTCCTTCCTCAAACCAAAGGAGGGACCGATGTCACAGATTTTATGTTTTTTTTCCTCTCTCTCTCTCTCTCTCTCTGTGTGTGTGTGAGTGTGTGTGTGTGAAAGCTTCAAAATATTTTGGATAATAAGGAAATAAAAGCATTTAAGCTCATCTCATTTTTGTATATGTAATAATTTTCCTTTGTTTAAAGTCTTTATGGGGATCTGTTTAGAATACGTTTTTATGGAAGTCAGAATGATGCAAAGCATCGCTGCCATGCCCGAGGCCAGAGTGAATGCAAGTCAAAGCTGGCTGATCATTGCAGTATGAACTTTAATCAGAATGATGAGATTTAAATGACATAAAATAAAGCTATTTTTACCGTAATAGTGAGTTTAGATTTTGATCCATTCTTTCAAAAACGAATGGATCAGCTGTTTCTGTCAGTGGAACAAAATGACTACTTTGCATTCTCATTCAGTTTAAGCAGGACAGTATCAGACTCTATCCAGATGGAAGAGCTGGACAGATTATATTATTTCTCTCTAGAAAAAGTTCAGAGGACAATCAGAAAGAGGACATTGGCTCATTCAATATGAACCCTGAGCAATGAAAATGGATAATACAGTGGTCAAAAAACAAGTGGCAATTCAAGAAAAGACAAACTAAAGAAAAATAAACAGCATGAAAAAGCAAAAAGAAGAGTTTATTTCTACAAATCATATTTAATGATTTTAAAAAAGTAAGCTCATGATAGATGAGTGAAATGGTAGGGGCTTAAGGAGGGGAATGAAAAGGATAAACGTTCGTCAATATGTTAAAAGTAAAGAGGAGTGTGACACGCTTGGTTTGGCAAGTCACTGTAAAAAACAGCTTACAGTGACAGTAAGGGGTCTGAGTGCATCACTGCTTACTCACTCATGTCTGACTTCTTGACATATTTAATGGACAGAATGTGACTTATGGCATGCAAGATGGAGAGAAACTGCTGTTGAGTCAAACACAGACTGCTGGAAGCATTTTGTTTAAAACTAGCACACATTCAAAGCACAAAGCACATTCACCTTAACTCTCACCTACAGGCTAATACTGAGTCACTGTCAAGTTGCAGGAACACCTGGGTGGCTAAGCCTCCAGCTTCTTCCTTTGTGGTTATTCTGGGGTGCAAAGGTGGGAAAATGGATTCCCATAGAGGGAGGAATCATGACTAGAAAAATATTTTCTGTCTCACAACCCCAGAATCAAGGCAACAGTAGCCTCCCACATAAAGCCCACACTGGCTGAGGAGAGGACATTATGGCTGTGCTGCCTCCTCACAACTCCAAACTTGCTGCATCAGAGTCAACATCATCAAGATACACTTTCCTCAAATTCACTTTGATTTACTTATTCATTTTAATTATTTGACTCCATGTCTATATGACCTAATGTGAAGACAAGAGTGTACAGAAACTAACTGATGCATTCCTGACAAGAACGTATTAAAATCTGGTTCTAACCCCACATATATGTTCCATCTATCTATCCATTTTCTACCGCTTTTCCCTGAACGGGGTCGCGGGGGGGTTGGAGCCAATCCCAGCTCACAACGGGCGAGAGGCGGGGTACACCCTGGACAGGTCGCCAGTCCATCACAGGGCCAACACACCAAGACACACATATTGTATATATGGTTTTATCTGTAATTACATCGTGAACAGAAAGACTAATATTTAATTTCAGAGTTATATAATTAAACAACATTCATAAATAGATTCATTAACAGAGAGAACGACAGAAACGCCTCGCTTTGGGTGGTGTCTCTGGAAGTCAGTGCAGTCGTCACATGCCGGAGATTAGACAGGGAATTTTCATCTGTGAGCCAGGATGTTTGTGTATTTCATAATGAGAAGAGAAACACTGAAATCAAATGAATAATATTAAGACACATGATGTCCATTACCAAGGCAACATGAGACATTTTAACCCAACAGATTTTATTGTGAAGGAGGTCCCTCGGATCTTCAGACCTCATGGAATGGCAAAGTGTTGCACAGCTGCAGAAAGCCCCCCAGTCTGACGCACCAATGTCATGTTCCTGTTCTTTTTCAATAACAATACTTACTTCTATGTGTCTACTGAGAGCTTAAATATTTTCCTCAGCTCTGAGTCAGTCATGTAATATTGAAGGCTGATTCTAGAGCCCACCACCTTTTTTTCTATGTGGATCTCAGTCGTTCACAAGTTGCCTCAGGTTCATGAGGAATACCAGTGACCTTGGTAATCACCAGGGACATTCAGAATAATGAAGAAGAAAAAGGGTGCTGCAGTGTTGGGGATGCCAGGAGAGTTGACAGCACTAAACCCTGAGGTAAAAGATGTTATACTCTTACATAAGCTTTCTGCGTCCGCCAAGATGAGCTGTGTTCTTTTCAATGTTGCTTTAGGTGTATCTGCATGTGTGTGTGTGATGACCAAGGCAAGGAGCCTGAGAGCAACATCACAGCATATTAATGTTCATCTGCAGTGTACAGGGAGACCTATGTTAACATATGAACACATCATGAATCGCCTTACAGTTTCTCCGTCATGATGTGTAAAGTGGTCTTTGGACGTTTGTTATTTCTGAAACAACATTAATTTAAACTGAAATTTCTTCAGGTTCTCTTAAGTCCCTCAAAGGTTAAAAAGAAAATACAATCAAACTGTACAAATAGGATGTGATGCTTTGCTTACAGTATCCAGGCAGCAATAGCATGTAAATATTTCTGGTGACTGTATATCCATCCTGCATAATGGTCTGTGTAGTTACACCTTTGGGATGTCAGTTTGCTCACATGCTGTAAACAACTTGTTTAAATCCTTCCAAAACCATGCTTAGTGGATTAAGTGCAGCTACAATAGCTTGTGAGGTTATGGTCACCTCTCCTGCTGTATGATCTAAACCACATCACATGCCATGTTGTGTTTGTGGTCATCCACAGAGCAAAACATTGCAGTTTCACTGTTGAGGTTAAGAAATGTTCTTTTGACTCATTGCTCTTTCTAAAAATAGAGATGCAGCTTGGGGATGACTACGTGACAACGTTGACATTCAGCGTTTCACCACATCTGTCATGGTGTTATCTTCTGACATCTTGCATCACTACCATGGTGTATCTGTTAAAATTGGTTAATTTGACTCTGAACAAATAGATGGGGGCATTTTGTCGTTTGACTTCCAGACAAGAATCACTTTCAGAAACAAATGGTGCAACAAATGTCCCACAATGACCCTGCTTTCATTCATTGCTACCATCAGACATGTGTTTCAGACGTTACAGTGCTGGTTGTTAGCCAGTGCATCCACCAGAGGGCAGTGCAGAGCTCACCTCTGAGTTCTGACATCATTTTCCGACAGCATGGCGTCATCAAAAAACACATTCTCAGAAAGAAATATAGTAAAGACAAAATGGTTGATGGTCTGTTTAGTTTGTTTTGCAAAGCTATTCTGGTCAACACTGCTCATGCAGTTTCCAGGAGTACTAATACTCTGTTCTATGAGTCTGTAAAGGCCAAGACTGACCAAATGACGCACATTATTGATGCATAGATAGATGAAATGCTTTGTTTCCATCTTCTGTATAGAGCATAAATCTGCCGTCTGACAGGTACATGACTCAAAAATCATAACAAAGATTTTCTCACTACACCTACAGCAGCATATAGTTCCATGTAGTAACCAGATAGTAACCAGCAAAATCAGCATATAGATGGCTTATGTTTGAACAAGTACATATGAAGATGAAGCAGATGTATTTTAATCAAATCTATTACTACTCAGTGTAGAAGTTATCACAGTCAATAGCAATATAATGCCATCAATCAATGTTTATCAAATCAAACATGTTAAATCAGGGAAACACTTCATACCTCATCTGTTATCTGTCCTCCAAATGTCACCCATGTACCTGGAGGGGACACAGAGAAAGAAAGAGGCATTTCATCAACAGGCAACATTTTTTATCCCGTCAGTCCTTTCTATCAATATTTCTGTGTGTATGTGTTTGACATCCTGAAGTAAACAAAACAAATCCCCGGGCTGCAACACCAGTTGAGTGAGTTTGTTGAGTTAACCAAGAGAAAAAACTGTCCAGTTCAGAGCTGCAGCCCACTCCTGAGGTATCACTTTGTTCCAGTGCCTGTTACCACTTTGTTTTAGTGGATGATTGTTTCTGCTTGCTGCTTGCTGTGAACAGTATTTTCAGAGGACCTTTCCATATTTGTTCTTATGCGCATTTTTCTGTATATGGGAATATTGAGAGCATGTACACTGGATGACATGCTAGCGAGTGCCTTTTGTAGTCATGATGCTGATACGCCAGACACAAGACTGAATCTCCCATTCAGAGACACTAAATCCTCAGCACAGTTCTTCCGTGAAAACAAAAAGTTTCTCATTCAGACTGTGTCAAAAAAATGTCATCCAAAAGATGCTTGTTTGCAACTTTTAACTGAAACAAGGAGTGCAGGTGCACTCAGTGTGTTTTTATACTGAGAGGACACGTGGGGAAAATATAGAATGTGATATAAATGAATGTGCAGTTGTTTATCTTCTGTAAACCTGTTTCATTTCCAGTCTATGCAGCCTGTGACTTTCCCTCACTCTGCATCAGCTCTGCATACAGTTATGTACAGTATGTGCTTGCTCCTAAGCTCTTTGCAACAGAGCCAACAGGATGTAACACAAGCTTGCTAGCCTACATGTTTCCTAACATAAAAAACAAGCCAAACACTGCCTCCGACCTAAACTCCATGTGAGCCACACATCTTCACATCAGGATAGTCTAGGGCAGTGTTTTTACACTACTTTAACACACCGGAAAAGAATAAATGCTCGTTAACAGGCTGCCAAGAACTTGATGAGAACGTTCATTAATTGGAATCAGGTGTGTTACAGTAGGGTTGCCTCTAAGACATGCAGGGCAGGGGTACGTGAGGACCAGGGTTGAGAAACACTGAAAATGGTTTAGTTTGCTTTCACACCTCACTTTACGCAACCTTGCCATGTTGCACAGTTACAACAGATGCTCGCTAGAGGCCGATAATCACTGAAACGACCACTAACCAACAAGAAAAAAACATCCAGCTCATTCATCAGCCAAGACTGAAAACGTCTTAATTTCCACGTAAACAATGGAGCAACAATAGTTTCTGGTTTTACTTTAGCATTAAAAATCTACTGAGGAATTATCTAGAATCTGCCCGCAGCAGAAGAGGCAGAGAGATAAGACACAGTGTGGTGCATCATTTCTCCTCCTTGGTCCACTGAAAGGTCTGTTGTGATTTATGCATCCTGTGAACTATTTAATGGTTCTCTATTGAGTAAAGATTATTAATTCACATCAGGTCAGGGGACTCACCTTCTCTTCGCTCTGTTTCATTGACCTGTTGAATCTTTCCTCTCTCATTGACTCAGTATGTGCCCCAGTGCTTATAATGTCTCTCTCTAACTGAACAGACAGTTCTTCCACTGACTTTGTTCACCTTCTCAGCTAAACTGTCATGACAAAAAGGCTCAATAAAAAAGCATGAAGCCATCTGCTATTCTCGGCAGCAGGGTGATATAATACACAGCTCATTATTCTACACACTGAAGATTAAACCTCAGTAGAGCTGAGAGCAGATGACCCCTATAGATGTAATGGATCTGTTGGTGATACTATATTATTTTGATCTAATCAGAAGCATCGCAATTCTCAATAGGCAAATGCATTTAGCATGTTTTTACTTATCCGCTAATGTATCTATGTCTGTGCTACAGTCCATTTTAGAGTTTGCACATCAATGTGAGTGTCTATGTGTGTGCTCAATCATCCCTTTAAGCTGACTTCAGCATGGTGGAAATGTAATCACAGCTGACGATGTCCAGTTTCAGCTCTGAGCTTTGTGTCTGAGGCTCAGCGTGGGATGAAAAATTTCTGCAGAGCCCTAATGTCAAGACCACTGCTCTTCTCGACCCAGCTCGGTTTTCTCTTTGATGGAAATTAAAGCCCTGCAAACAACAAGTCACTCTTTTTACTGGGAGCTGCTGGTGGAAATGCTGGAAATGCTTTTTTTCTGTTGTTACACAACTATAGTAAATCTGATAACCCTGCAGCACCTTCTCAGAAAGCTGAGCTATGCTACAGTCAATAATTACTCTCTAATTCATTCTAAATGAAGCAGATTTACATTACAAACATTCAATCTTTTACACTTTATCATTGTCATACAGTGGAGACTCCAGTCATGTGCTCATTTTCAGCTCCGACAAAATGGAAAAGCACTTAGGCAAGTGTAGGTTTGTTTAGGTGAAAATCACAAGGAGTACACAGCAAAGCTCATATTGAGGCAGTTTGGCCTGTTTATGGTATCACACAGGTTGAAATTGAGCCGAGATATTTTGGTTGTGCAACATCCCTAAAAAACACATTTATTTAGTCTGAGTCTCTCGTTTTCTGGACCAAATTTTCACAGACCTCTTTTTTATTGGGCAGACTCAGATTTAAATGTTTATTTAAAGGACTAATAAGACTTTTTTTGTTATATTTCAGGTACATATTAATATAAGTCCAAATCCACTGCCTCAGTCACACCCACCAGCCTTTCATCTGCTTTCTGTTTCATGGTTGTCTCCTGTGCTCTTCTTTAAGTCTTATTGATTCCCCTCGTCCTTCTCCTGTTATATCATTTCTGTCCTGTCTGCTATTCTTGCTGGAGGTTTGGCCCCAAGTGACAAGTTGGATCATTTATCTTTTTATTTTCAGTAGGTTGAAGAACTACCTGAGACACTAACTAACAGCTTGTGACACATTTTCCAGTTTTTCTGATAAACCAGACGTGGAAATGACACCCAAGCTGAATATGAAGAGCAGACACTTATTTGGCCTTTGCTGGTTGTTTTAGAGAAGAATGACAAACAAAGAGAATTAAAAAAAAGATTGTGTTGATGGTTTAAAATAATAAACTTGTTAAAGCAAAGACAATTTCACATCCCCTTAGTTCACCAGTATGAAACCAGTATGAGTATTCTATACGATACAGCAGATGATTTTGAAAGATTAGGTTGAAGTAAAAAAACAAAGTAAAACATGCATTTGGAGCATATTGGCCCATTTTGTATCTGTCCTTGAGAACTACCGCAGTACATACTTGTTCATTCTCCTCCTGCCTTACAGTATATGCCTCAGGATGCACCGCAAATTCCAGAATTTATCAGTAATGCCGCATCTGTGCAGCACAAACACAACAAAACACATAGACCATAAGTGTTTGTGTAGTCTAATGAGAATGGACAGAAAAAAAACTTAGATAATGCAAACCATAAGTTCTGCATTTTTTTTTTGTTTTGTTTTGCCAGCAACTTATGATGATTGTGCTCACACTAACACACATAAGCATTCTGTTATCCATGTCTCCAAGTAATGAGCCTCACTGTAGCCTGCAGATCCCTGCTGTGGTCACTCTGTTCGCTGTTCTCACTGAATAAAGAAGGAGGATCATCTACTGCTGTAGACTGGCCATGCTGCAAGGACCTGATGAACTCCTTCATCACTTATCAATAGACATTTAACCAATCCAGTTACAATTAACCATTGAGCAGTGTTATTATGCTTTATGAGACATTTTCTGCTGGATTTGAATTGATGTTTTATCAGATTATGTTGTGCTTGAATATGAAATAAGCTGTTTTACTGTAATGGTAAAGCATACCTTGCTGCAATACACAACTCACTGAATTTTACCCAGCAAACTGTCATTTTGAGCGCTCGTTTGATTCTGCCATCTCACAGGAAGTATGTCACTACAACATAACGTCACATACATCAAGCTTCTGTACTTTAATACTACTGCTGCAAAGAAAGCTGGTTTGCAAGAAACAAACAAATATTTTTCATTAGTTTAGAAAAGAGAGATCTTTCCTGTTGGTTTTGTGCTGCTTGTTGAAGCTTTGGTAACACTGCATGTGCTTATGTAAGTGTGTAAAAGCTCTTCTGATCCTCCTCAGCACAGAAAACCCCCAAAACCTCTTAACAAAATAACAGGCTGCTTGTAGCTGCAACTGGGACCTGAGAGAACGGTACCCACAGGGCCACAGAGAGAGGAGGAAGGAAATATATTTTAGAAAGGAAGATGTGGGAATGGACAGTGTTTTTGTAAACATGTTCTCATCTGAATGAAATTCCACATTAGCTCAGAAATTTCTTTCACTTGAGATAGGTCGGCTGCATAAGCACACTTTCATGTTATTATCAATCATGCACCACTGAAAAGAAATAAAGGTTATATATATTTTTCTTTTTAATTTTTTACCTGTTGTGTCCCCATGTAACCGAGGCAGTCAGCAAACTGGTTTCCATGAGAGTGACGGTCAAATTGTAAAGCAAAGTTATTTAGTGAAAGCACTGGTAGCAGGTTTGTTTAAAAAGCACACAGATTTCCATGCTGCACATTCCTGCAGCTCTTACTGCCCTTCGGCATCCTGACGCTAAAACACATTTGACAGTTTGTTTTCTAGCCTAAAGCATCATGTCAGTGGTGTCTCACTTTTAAATCTGTCAATTTTTGCCTAAAACAGGGTTTATGTGCAAAAGACCTGTTGTGGAAATGTTTTGTTTGATGCTTGTACTGGACCTTTGCTTATGTAACAAAACTGTTTTTGATGGAAAACAGTGTGGCGTCAATAAATAATAGCATTTGGGACTGGTCTGAACTCTGTGTTTACTGAATCTATGATTTCACATATCTTATCTTTTTAGATTTTATCTATATATATATATCTATACATACACATACTTATGCACATTACATATATACCCAGATACGGATACATACACAGACAGGGTCATCATTGATCCGGTGAGGACAAAGAGATTAAAAATAAAAAGAAGTTCCATTCAAAGTACAATGTAACAAAAGAAAAAACTTCATGGGTTACATGAGATGGTATATATATTGTTGAACCCCACGTAAACAAAGGTGTCTTAGTGCTGTCAGTGAAATTCTTCATGGTGCAGATTCTCTTTTTTTCAAGTGTCTCATCTCTAACTGTCCCGTACCAGAGTACACCGGAGCAAAAAACAAAACAAAACAAAATACAACAGTAACAATACAAGATAAATTATTAAATTTCATATAATTTGTTTTAATATATAAATTAAATATAATTTGTCCATTGTTTTCTAGTATTTTTTATAATAATAAATAATAATACATTTTATTTACAGGCGCCTTTCTCATACTCAAGGTCACCTTACAAGTAAAACACTGGGTCAATAA
>JBAMHV010000009.1:20961300-20975563 GCA_037177535.1 Pseudomugil gertrudae
ACTACAGGTCTGCATTAACATGGAATAAAAGAAATAGCCAGGGGGGTAACCTGTGTTTAACCACTATACTCTAACATCTACAATGTAAAAAGTGAATGATGCAGAAGAACCACTACTGAAACCTGCAGGATTCCTGGCTCTTAGTTTGACTCATTTTGCTTTACCTTTGTCATTAGATGACTCATTTAGGTGTAATAATCAGATCATTTCATTTTAAATTCTAAACTCTTTTATAAAATAGTTTCATTTACATGTGCACCACTGCATCCAATACAAAATATTCAAGAAACACCACCTGAATGAACTGCACTACTTCCAAAGCATTTATGCTGTGGTACAACACTTTTACATATTTTTTAAACTAATCAAATTCAAGCGTCTGAAATTAGTCTCCTTCGAAGGGTGGCTGGGTTCTCGCTTAGAGAAAGGGTGAGAAATCTGGTCATCTAGGGGTGTTTTTCCACCAGGCTGGTTCCCGTTCTAGTTCGGAGCTAGAGCCAGATTAGGCACCGATTCTTTGGTTTTCCACCGCCACAGCAACGGCTCTTGGTTCTCAAAACTGGTTCAATCGAGGCACCACTTCATTGCTGGGCCAGAGTTGAGAACTGGTTTACGCAGCTTGCGTCCGCAGCTGGGGGCGGGGTTAGCTGGCCAAAATAATAGCATTGAAACATGGACCCACATCTTAATAAAAACAAAGAAATGGACTCTAAGAACAAGCAGAATATGTCTGCAAAGGAGGCTCAGTGTTTCCTGGCTTTATTGTCACATGTGGAGATTCAAAGTAAATTAAACGGCAATTAAACGTTTATTATTACGCACGTAAACATGATGTAGATTACGTAATGACGCAGAACCGACTCTGGCTCTAGCTCAAGAACTGAACTAGAACAGGAACCAGCATGGTGGAAAAACGCCCTAGGAGGGGCTCCACATCAAGAAGAGCCAGATGAGGTGGCTCAGGCATGTGGTTAGGATGCCTCCTGGATGCCTCTTTGGTGAGGTGTTCCAGCAGGAGACCCCGGGGAAGACCCAGGGCACCCTGGAGGGATTATATCTCTCGGCTGGCCTGAGATCATCTCAGGATTCCCCACCCCCACCACTGATGAGCTGGTAGATTTTTGTTTGTTTCTTTATTTACTTTTTATATTTTCTCAGGATTTGTTGAATATAAAAGGTAAAAACCAGGATTCGATTTAAATTTCACGAATGTATGCTGCAAGTCACCTAATAATATAAAGCATAATGTAATATTACTAGTTACTGTTACACTTTTATTCTCAGTAACTGGTTGCTCAGGTTTATAATCTAAATTATTTCACCGTATGCAAACTCACTGTTTGACCGTGTGAATATATCAACACACATTATTCTCGTGTGCCTTGGCATCAATCCTCTCAGTTAAATAATGATACATTTGTTTGCATCATACTCTTTGCTCTCTTTTTCTTTCTCCAGACATTCTCATGTCTGCCGGAGGCACAGCATGCAGAAAGCTTCTGGCATTATACTGACCTTTTCTGCACTGAGCATCTATTGACTCAACCCTCTCAGACTACCGTGAACCACCTGTAGCAACGATGCAGAGTTATCATGTGAGCTAGACATAACACCATGAGAAACAAATTCTGCAAGACATCAAAAAGCCCCTTTGGATGTCACCTAGAGTCACAATCACACCAGGGACACTCATTCAGCTTCATTTTCATGTTTTCTGCTTTTGTTCAACAGTGCATTCAGAAGCTGTATTGCTGTTCAGATTTATTTATTTACCTTTTTTCTTGGCTGAAGTGAAAATAAACATTTGGACAATTCTTCTACTGTTCTTCTAATTTACATTGTAAAACCGTTATTAAAAGAAAATGACTGTTTTTAACTTAATAAAAGATAAATTAGACAAACTATATGTTATTTAATATATGCAACTCCTGACTTGTATTTTTTTATTAAACTTATAGCAGGCCAGCTTCAAATCCTAATGCAGATTTCTTCAGCTTCTTAAATAACACAAGGAAGCTGAGTCAGCACAAATAACTCTCAGGTATGATTCTGCACAGTTACACATAAATAGAAATTAGAGAAAGAGGCCAAGTAAAAAGTTCTGCAAATGCATGTAAAGAAAACTTTGGTGTTTAACACCTTCTGAAAGCATTCTGTTGAAGGTCAGTCCGTCTAAGCCAGCTAAAGCTTGTGTCCCAGGAGGCCACTAGAGATTTTGATCCAATTACTGCTCAGCACCCTCAAGGGCCTCCTCTGAGCAGGGGTAGCAACCAGTATGGTGGTTTACCTAATCCTAAAATATTGCTAATATCTCAACATGACTTTCAAACTTCAGTTTCTGGATGTAAGAAATCTCATTTCTTCCAGTGCATAACAGCTCTGCAGGAATGTGGCTCACACTGTGGTTGCATTTAATACAATGATGACAGCTGAGATTTACAGTACGTTTCTGATTTCTGCAAAGCGTGGCTTTAAAGAACCATTACCATCTTTTTCCAGTATGATAGATTTTGGTTGGTTTTACTGCTCGACTTATTCTAATATATCTATAGGGGGTACAAATGTGGAACGATTAGTTTCACCAGCATATGTAGTTTCCACAGGAAGACTGAAAAACTAATAAATATTTCTAATTCATGAAACTGACGGGGTCTTGATCCATACTTCAGAAAAGGACTAATACCTTGTTTAAATATACAACATATCTTGTGTGAGTGTTATGAAGTGAGTTATGAAGAATTACTTTTCAAGTTATCAAATGATTCATTACAGAATTCATTTTTACATTAATGACATCTTACATCAATTCATGTGAGCTCTACAAACATTTCCTGTGTGTGTTTATCAGCATGTGAACATGTGTTTGTGGAGGTGCAAGTGTCCCTTTGGGAGTAAGTGAGCTAATATTTATATCATCCAGGTGTCTAATGTCTTTGATTTCCCTAAACGAGTCTGTGTGTCCTGCCTCCCATGTCTTCCAATACCAGTAGATGGAAACATTTAGCGACGTTCTGTTAGCACACACACACACACAAAGCACTGCAGGTGCAGTTACAAGTGCTCTTCAGGAGGCAGAAATAGAAAAGCTAGCCACAGGCTATATGTGTGTGATAGCTTGTTTAGCTGTGTTGCCTTCTTCCCACTCTCATTCTAAATATTGAAGCTGTGTTGGAGGTGGTGGCTTTGCCTCTTTTGAGTGAGAAAGGACCAACTTTTTGCTGCCATTGTATTTAAGATACACACAGGACTGCATAAGATTAGTCAGCATGTGTATCTGATTAATCAGAGCATTTCCAACTGTTTTATCTGATGTTTGCATATGATGAAGCTGCTTGAGGATGTAGAGGGAAGATGTACAAATACGTTGGTCTGACTTTAAAAGGTTGATAAGATATTCTTTTTCTCCAGGCATTTCCAAAAACTTATACAGACAGAGCCTTCTGTTTTATTTATATATCTGTTAAAATCAGAATCAATAATACTGAGATCTGAGGAAAATGTATTACTCATAGGACTTTAAGTGGTTTTAAGTCCAGTTTATGTATAATTTTTCAGCCTTTGGCTGTTAAGAAGCTATTGTGACAATCATCCTTCCACACTTTACTTTTTTAGTTTGTTTTTAATTCAGTATTTTTCTTAAGGACATCACTTTTACATACTGTCCATCTTCTGTCATTTTTTTCTTTTCTTTTGTCTAATTATACTGTCTTTTTGTTTAGTTGACCCAAATGGATGCTAGTAACAGGGCCTGAAGGTAAAGATTAAAAATGGTTCTTTGTCGAGTTGTTTATTATATACAGAAGCAGCATGGGCAGTTTGGGGCCTTTATTGTGCTTCAATGATTTATGGCTCAATGCTAAGCAGCTGAGGAAAAACAATCGAAAAACAGGTGAAACGGGGATGAAGGGTTGAACTAAAAAGTAAAAGCAAACATTCAAAGAAAAGCTGAAAGGCTCAGAAAGCCTGAAGTCTTCTAGTACACGATACCTTCAGAAGAAGTAGCTCTAGCTCTTTAGAAAAAATAAATAAATGATGGGCCACACTTCTTTTTATCACTGTGCTGTGTATTTCTACAACCTACATTCTTTTTATATTGTTGTTTCTTTTTCTAGGGCATGATGAGGCTGTATGAAGCAGACATTACTCACCCAGACCTAAGCACGATACTCTGAGCCCTGACTTTCCAAGGTTCCTGTGTGAACAGAAAAGAAGAAATTAGATGCATTTTACAAAAAAAAGGCAGATCAGCACACAGGTATACTCTGAAAATGATGACAAGCACTAAGACTGAGCCAAAGAAGTAAGTCAGTACTTCTTACATGGCTTATTTTTAATCATAAATGGGTTCAGAAACTTAGTTTTTATATTCACTTCGCTGTGGAAAATGTGTGTTGTATAGCTTCACTCTCAGATTACAGTTTAGCAGCAGAGGTTTCCTTTCCTGTCTATTTCAGGACACTGTGGGTGTTTGTGTCATGGTCAATCAAGCCTGAGGAACATTCATTGCTTTGTCATGTCAACTTTCTATGACAGTGTCTGGTGGGCAGAAGAAAGACACAAAGACAAGTTCATGCAAGAGTCCTTAATAGCGTACTACAGTGACATCCATTCATATTAGACAGCTAAAGCTTTATCTCGACTCTCTTCAACCCCCACCTGGTGCCTTGTTTGGCCTGATTTCTGCTCCCATAAAACTCCCACAAACCTCTGCAGCAGGTGCAAAACTGAAGCCATTGCTCTAATTTTTCAGCTTGTAGTGAGTACACATGGAGGAAAAGTTCACAACATGTTACACTACGGGCTCCACCAGAATCTTACAACTAAGATATAGTAGGATCTGATCTGAAATTAAAATAATCAACATCATTTTATGGATAAACTTTTCATGTCTGTCAACCTAAAGTACAGAAAAGCTGCCATATTACAATATGCATTTCAAATTATTACAGAATAACTTGCTAGATGATGTTGTCATCTCGTTGATGTGAACAAAAATTATGTCAAATCAGATGCACGCATCTTTCAGGTATCAAGATAACAATGTGGTTGTGTATTGTTACACAATAAACAATCCATACTGGCAGTTTTTCTGTTGGAAATGGACTGACTTTAATTGTCACGCCACTGAGCAGTTCTCCTTGTTTAGTCTGACTTACCAGATGTAGCCTGTAAATACCTGTTGAGTTGGTGCTTACTTTTACCTCCTCTCTCTAATCTCACTGATTAGTCCAAATGCTATGAGCTGTAATTTTTATTAAGTGAAAAGGTAATGTCTAGACAAAGCTTTATATTGCAGAATGAGTCACAGACCCCTTTATTTATTTCTATGATAAGTGTAAAGCTCTACAAGGACATTTTCTATTTACCATGGCCTTCTGGGTTCATCTAAACCTACGCTTATCAGTTCTGTTTCAGAGAAAGCATTAATGCTGCATCCAAGATGATAGTGATTAGTTAAAAAAACACACACAAATAATGGGACAAAAATCCTCTAATCAGCCAATTATAATGGATTTTGAGTAGGTTTCTAACCACTCTCTTGCACAAATTGGTCATTTGGGCCAACTTTATACATTGTGTTTCACAGTAAAGTCGGCAGAATATAGGCAGTGCCTGTGTCCCAAATAAATGACATTTGTGATATATGTCATGCTAATTAGGAAAGCTAGTTGTTTAAAATTTACAGTCTCCAAACACAGGAGGGTCAGAGTGAACAGAAAGTTTGTTACTTTACACTTTAAGCTTACAGTGTTGCATCTGCTTCTAAAACTACAGATACATTCACAGGTTTTAAATAGATTACTTGAAGTACAATGCCAGCTAAGATGCCATGGGTGTCCTGTAGCAATAAATGGCATATATATTGATTTTTCAGTGAAGTTGTCCACTGATAGTAATCCTTTGGCAAGCTCACAGAAGTAATAAACTTACAAATAACATTCCTCCGATAAGCTTGGTTGGCCCATATACTGTACTGCTGAGCCCACACAATGTACCCCCCACCCCCCTTTTGCTTTCAGAGGTATAGACTGCAAAATGGATGTAGGAACGGCAGTGTAGAGGATAATGCATGAAATGGAAAAGATTCAAATAGGAAGAAAATATCACACAGTTGGAGGATCAGATGAGAATGTGATCGTTTCCCTAATTTAAAATCCACATTAAAATGTTCCTAATATTCAGATCCTTATAGACTTGCATAAATACCTATACCTCCACCACTACACAAACTATTACAGGCCATCCTCATCCATCAAATATTTATTGAAACGTGAGCCCTTCACACAGCCATCTTTCAAAACAGATATACTATAACAAGCCTTCCCCATCAACAGGTCCATTCATCCCCTTTTAAACAGGTCTTCATTTGCCTGATGACAGACAGTAATGACTTTTTCTAATATTCCCAGCTCTAAGGTAATATCATCTCCTCCTTTCATCTGCCAAAACACTCTTAGTCTCCATCTTTCTTATGCTTGTCAGCAGCACAGACCTACTACTGATTAGGTAATCAGCTTCCCCACTACATATACAAAAATATAAATGAATGAATATATTAATTCGTATACCCAAAGGAAGCTCCCTCAGTCTGCATTTCATGGTTTTTTTAGAGACAGTTAGCTGAAACTATTCTACAGTCATTTAGCAGATGCTGTTCTCCAAGGTGACGTACATCAGAGAATAAGAACACAAGCAAGAAATCAAATAGGGCACAGCATAGATAAGTGACAGTCAGACTGCTGCAAGTCTTTGGACACAAATGTTGTCTTGTAATGCTATAAGCAGTTATTTATTTTTCCATTTGTTTCCCAGTATCATCAGTCCTGAGTTGTTGGAAAAATCTATCCAGGTCTTTGCAAGTCAAATCGAAGAGTTAAACTAAGTGTAAAATAACACCTTGAACAGCTGAGTCTTTAGCCTGCTCTTAAGAGTAGATCAGGACTCTGCAGACCAGTTTGGCAGTTTGCTCCACCACCAAGAAGCCACAGAGGCTAGCTAGTGATTTACCCCCACTTAGTGGTGGTACTGCAAGGCATCATTCGCTGGTTGAGCGTAACTGTTGAGAGGGAGTGCAGCTCTGGATTAACGAGCAGGGCGGTAGGCAGGGGCCATTTGAGTTAATGTTTTGTTGGCCAGAAGCAAAGCTTTGTATTTGATCCGTGCCACAATGGAAGCCAGTGGAGCTTGATTAGCAGTGGGGTGACATGAGCTCTTTTGGACTGGTTTAAAACCAACGTGCTGCTGCTGCATTCTGAACCATCTGCAGAGGTTATACAGAGCATGCCATCAGGCCTTCCAGTAAGGAGTTGTGGTAGTCAGTGCATGAAATGACTAAAGCCTGGACCAAAAGCTGTGTCGTGTGTTCTATCAGGAAGTGTCTGATCCTTCTTATGTTGTACAAAAGCACAACAGTGGGCAACTGTGGCAACATGGACTTTAAATGGCAACTGATCGTCCATCATGACAACAAGATTTTTGGGGCAGATGTACGCACAAGTGTGATGGACTCAAAGTTCACACTTATTGGTGGAGGTAAGGAAGGATTGGCTGGACAGACTATGAGCTCAGTTTTAGAAAGATTTAGCTGAAGGTGACGAGCCTTCATCCATGCAGAGATATCAGTAAGACATGCTGATATTCTCATTGAGACGGTTGTGTCATCAGATGGGAAAGAGAGAAAAAGCTGAGTGTCGTCAGCATAGCAGTGGTAGAAGCCATGAGAACTGCAAGTGAGGAGGTATAGACTGAACACAGTGAGAAGAGGGCCGAACACAGGTCTTTGAGGCACACCTGTTTTTAACACATGCAAACATTTACCCATACCAGGGGATACTTTACAGTTTCTACCGGAGAAGTAGAACGCAAACTATGAGGGGACAGATCCTGAGAAGCTCAGATAGAGTGGAGTTGACTGTGTCAAAAGCAGCACACAGAGCCAGTAGAATAAAGACTGAGGATTGACCAGTGGATCTGGCAAGCCGTAAAGGATCACTAACAGATTGAAGAGCAGTTTCAGTCAAGTGCCTAAAGCCAGACTGATATGGATCAGTTTGTTATCGTGGAGGAACTGTGAGACCTGACTGAAGACGGCACACTCTAGTAGTTTAGACATGAATGGTACTAGTGAGACCAGCCGATAGTTTTCAACCTGGGCTGAGTTGAGTGTAGGTTTCTTTGGCAGTGCTGTGACCCGGACTTCTTTGAATTCAGTGGGAAAGACACCGGAGAGGAGTTGATAGTATGGGTCAGAGCAGATTTGATTGTAGGTAGAATGCTCTGCAAGATGTCCGTAGGGACAGGGTCAAAAGAATGGGTAGTGGGTAGTAGTTTAGAGACATCATCCTCACTTAAAGGGCGGAAGGAGGTGAGAGAGCCTTCAGTAACTGAATGCTGTAGGCTGAGTTGGTCAGAAAATTGCTTGCTTATGCAAGCGGCCTTTTCAGTAAAACGGGATGCAAACATTTCCTACTGGAAGCACCGAGGGAATGCTATGAGCGTGGCCCTGGCAATGATGTTATGAGATAAGGTGAAAAATTCTTTTCAGAATAAATGTATTTATTTTAGGTTTTATAATATCATCAGTGGTTTATAAAGCTAATAAGCTTTATGGAAACTAAACAAGAATGCCTGTGCTGTTTTAACTTTCTTGTAGGTGTTTTTTAAAAAGCTTTTTGGGTCTAGTTTTAGCCTTTAATAAGACTAAATGGCAGCTGCCTCCCCTAACAAACCATGGTTTTCTTTAGCAGACATACAACAAAGGTATATTTGCAATCAAACCCAAAGCAAATAGTGAGGGAAGGAAGAATTCCAGCTTCTTTTCAACATTAACACGTGCCATGGTCATGACCAAACAGTGTCACACTCAGTTCAATAAAGAACAGCAACAGTGTAAACTCAGAATAAGAAGTCTCCCTTTCAGACAGACTTGGTTTTTGTTGTTTTTTATAACATGTTTTGTTTGAAGGAGGACTAACTTATACGTCTTCTTTTGTTTGTAAACACAACAGCCTGAAATCAACAAATAAACAAACAATAAACAATGGGCATTGTCTGCAATAACCTAAAGGGCACCAGGCTGTTTAAATGAAGCAAATAGCTCCTCTACACTTATTTAATGGGAGCTTATGGAATTAAGACTTTCATTACTACTGCTATGGAATTAAAACTGTGAAGTACCGACTACTATGCAGGATATATTTGACTTCATGAACAAACTCTTAATCCAAGTTTATACAAAACATGATCCAAGATCGCACAAAACCTACACCTCAAACTGTTTTCATGTATTTAATGTTTGTGTTTTTAGACAGTTGTAATAAGGGGCCAGAAAGCTCTTCATGTGCTGGGTTGTATAATATATTAAAGCATGTGAAGACTTTCTGTTCACATCCAGTAAAAATCTGAAAATATCTTGTTGAATGTTTTAGTGTCCTTGTGTTCACCTGCTGTTCACACATGTTTATTGTCCTCAGAATGTCACATAAATAACAAAATGATATGAAAGTGTGACAAACAATTCTTCACAGAAAAAAAGTGCGAAGGCCGGTAGGTGCCAGGTTTTAATGACAATGTGCAGATTTTCTTTTATATATACTGAAAGAGGGTCCCACAGACCTGTATGAAAGGCAAACTATGAATATATAAAAATATTTTCTACTCACAGCATCTTTATTATTTTTTTTTAATCTCATATTACCAATTTGGGTGTTCTGCATTATGTCGCAGATCTACTAAAGAAAATGCAGATGAAACAAATTAAGTTTTGGTCTCATTTCTGATGCTGTGATGCTGACGTCTTCATATTCTTTCATCTCATATTCAGTTGCAGATTTGAGATATCTTAGCTTACTCAGCATCACCAGGAGCCAGAATTTAGCCAAGTCCCATTACAAGTTTGACAGAAATATGCAGGGGAAAGAGTGGGAAGCCATTATATTCTATAAACTGATCTCTGTATGGCATTAACATTTATAATTATTAAGAGCAAATCCTTTAAAAATATTTTCATGTTATTTTTTGTTGGTGAAAAGGCTGCAGTGCTAATTACTTCACTCGAAGAGAAAAGAGAGCCATCTGCAGTTAATTATGCTGCATAGACTAATTATCTCCATGTTTAATTTACTTAGTAATTAACACATGGATTTTATTAATTGATTAAGAAAATAAAAGCAAAGCATATCTGCTCACATATCATTTATGTGACATTGTGTTCACAGATTTGATTAAAATACACTTAAATACACCATGTCATATAATCTCCAGTGAGATTTCACAGCTGAGAAGTAACAAGAAAGGCTTATACAAACATGATGCTGATGCCGTTACCCTGTGGAAAAGATGGAGGGAAGTCTGAAATTAAAAGTTGCATTTGGAATTAATATAATCAATACTTTTTAGCAAACAGCATAATTAATTTTTGGACTATTTTATTTCTTTATTTTCACAATGGCAGCATTTCTAAGTTTATCTTCCTTTTGCAAGGGCAAAATATACACAAATCACAGTGTTGTTGTTTAGCCAGTTGTGTCTCTCTCTAAGTTTCTGTAACCTCGCATGCACGTCTCCCGGGGATCAGAGTAAAAAAACAAGATATGCACCCATATGAAAATTGTGGCCAATACAGATATCCAATATTATTATTGTTTTAATGGCTGTAACCATTATTTACCAATAATGTTATTTTATTCTAAAGTTTAACATTATTTATTTCTGTACCAAGTAAAAGTTAATGTTATCAGCAGTAGCTTCCTGACATTGTTTGTGACCTTCTGGAAGGTTGCTATATAAACAAAACTGACAATGTTGAGGATCTGACGCAGCATCTTCTTTACATTACATCAACTTTGCAGCTATTGCATACTGGTTTTTAAGTATCTTTTCCACTGGGACCAACCTGTAATTTCTTCGTCACTGCAGTTAAAGATGCAGTCACAATGTTGTACTGCATCACTTTCACTGTCACATACTGCATACCCCTCCATCTCCTGACACATAACCCTAAATATGTATTTCTTATTGATATCGTCTAACTTATCGGACTGATACTGATATTTAGAAAAACAGACAAATATTTGCAGATACCAATATTAGCACTGATAGATCGTGCATCCCTAAAACAATGGTCAAAATCCATGTGTACAGATCAATAGCAGGTAGCTACTGTAGTGTCTAAGCCTCTGTATTCCATAGACAGATTATTAACTGTAACTGCACACCTGTTTCCTGTTAAGGAACTTTTTCACCCAAACATTTGGATGTGAATGCCCAGTGATTAGTCCAGATGTGAACTTATGAAGGTCTTTGTCTATGTTATATAAAAGGTAGCTGGTACAGAGTATCAGCAGGATTTTCCACTGATTGGCCTAAAGACCCTCACAGATTCCTGTTTTTGCTCAACTTTTTGTAATTAATCTTTTTTATTCAGCAAGTTGCTTTCCAGAGACCTTTTTGCATCCGAGCTACTCTACAACCTCTTCAGAATACACATTGCTACACACCGGGTAACGTGGTTTTTGGCTGGGCAGATCTCCCCATTCTAAAAGAAGATCGAGGGAAGAAGCAAAGAAGAGGGAGTGAAGAGAACGTGAACCAGACAGGAGTGAATCTTATTAGGATAGTTCAATAAATATGAATGTGAACCGATGAGGTTGTTTCTGCTTTGACAACAAGCTAATGGGACAAAGATAAACTTCTGGTGAAGGCTCAAGCCAGCCAGTGCAGTGCCTTGTTTAGTTCATGCAAAAATGACATGAAATAACATTTTATATGAGTGGCACCTATTTCTAAGCAGAGAAATGCACCAACCTGTGTTGGGAAGAAATATAAAAAGCTGCAGCTCTGCAAACTGACAATATTAACACTGTCAGTGGAACAGCAGGGAGCATAATCTTTTGATACATTCAGAGTTGCAGCTGTAACACACTGTGACAAGAGACAAAATTTCAACATGTGCAAGAATAATTTTACTTCAGACATACAAATATGCACTGTTTTTTTGTGTAATTGGAAGCAAGTACATTATGCATTTATTCATTTTATACACTACTGAGTCACATTCAGGGTCGCGAGGAAGCTGTAGTCTCACTCAGCAAATAGCAGGAGAGTACACCCTGGACACGTCACCAGCCAATCACAGGGCGTAAGTAAATTACTGGATGGTAAATGTATTAATCACCACACGATAAAGCAAAATATATGTTCAAACAGGCGTATTGATCATCTTTAAGCTACTTTTTTTTGTTTTTAATGTTTTAGAAATTAAACAAAGACAAGAATGTGGGGTTGTTCCTGAGACCTCTGATCCTTTTTCTCTGTGTTTGCACAATCGACTCCTCATGCCTGATATTTTGCCTCAACATTTACTAACCTGCATGCAGAGACACTAACATCTACAGTGTTGTTTTTGGGGTGCTGATGTTTTTGTTCTTGTGATTCATTTTTTCCTTCTTGTCTGTCTTTATAGATGCTCCTCATGATTTTGTTTTCTAGTAGCTGGTTGGCTGTTTATTGTTTTTTGGGGGGGGGGGTAACTTTAGATTTAACAGCTGACACTGTTACTTTCTATCTCATGCTTATCCCTTTTTATTACTTATTATTTCCCGTTATGATATCTGGAATATAAAAAGGAAGAAGGGGTAATATCACAAGCCTGAATTGTAATTGAGCTCTGAGCGTAACACACAAACAGCAGCCATAATGAATCATTATGTAGCCACCTTCATTGCTACAATTATGATCACTGACCTGTTGGTCTCCCTTTTATAACAAATACATTTACATGTTTTTTTTTACCCAAGGTGGATCTGCATTAAGCTGGATGCTTAAAATCAGTCTAGTATTATTATCATGATTACAGACTCTCTGCATAACCATCATGGTGTGACTGTAGCACATTCAGGCACGGAAGCAAAGCCACAAATTAGATACTTGGTAGATTTTCTCCACACAGTTCATGTGTGTAAAAATCATGCCCTATTAAGTGTTTGTGTGCACATTGCAGGTACAGTTGAGAAGCTACAGGACAAAGAGACACGCAACCCAATTTGTGCCTGCAGTGACTCAGAGGAGCTGCGTAGGCAAAAGATCCTCACACTTCAGGCTTGAATCAGTCCACAAAAGTGTATGATCTGATTTCTGTTGTCAAGAGGCCTTCCTGGTCTGCAATACAGTCTGACTGCTTTACAAAGCTGGGTAAACCAAGCACATATGAGAAGCAAAAGCAATTTCAACAAACAAGGATCCATAACATAAATTCTGTTGTTGGTAACCTGATTATCCCTTCAACAGCTGAACAACCAGGATGCTTCTCATAAACATACAGATCTGTTTATTTCTGTTGTCTGATGTGAAGACATTTCAAGCATCTGCCAAACATTGTATTCGAGGGGCATTTACAGTGGATTATGATATTTCTGTGAGGATCTGCTGCAATTTTCAGAGGAACACTGTAGATGAAAAGCAGACAAAGAAATATTGATTGCTTCCAGCAGCATCTAAGGGCTAAAACTGAACGTTCACGGTTGTTCGTTGTTATAGTATCTAACAATAGATGCTATATACACTACAATATCAAAGGTCAGCACTAAGTATATAGCTGAGTATAGCTGAGTGAATGATATAAACAAGGTGTATATACACACACATGTGAGTATGTATATATAGCTTCTGCACCTTGGCAGCGTTTGTTTTTATTGGCTCAGAGAAAATGTCACATTTTTATACTTAATTTGCAGCAAAATTAGTAATGCAACATACAAAGCTGACCAGGTCAGGAAGTCTAAAATCTAATAAAGCAGCAAAACTTTCTAATCTGAAGAGTCCAGATGCCCAGTACTCCCAACAGTCACAATTATATCTCCTATGTGCCTGCAGCCAGCACTGAATAAGTTCCATGCTATGTAATATGATTCATCGTCTTCATCAGCACCTTTCATTAACTGATCTGTTAACCTTTTAATCAAAGCTACCTTTGCATACTGCCCTTTTGAGATTGGGTGCCAGTTGTTTGGATGACCTTTTTCCCATGTATTATGCGTGCATTAACCCAGCAGAATCCAACACCTGCAATATTTTCATGCAATACAACCCAATAAATATTTCTATTCAAGAGGTTGGTTAATTATGAAAAAGTTCAAGAACAAAGTTGCACTTTCATTCAAAGAGTATGTGTCTGTTGTGTCTAGTTTTGCTGGATCTGTCATCGGCCTTTGATACTGTCGACCATGACATATTACTGGCACGACTCCACAGCCTCGTGGGCTTT
>JBAMHV010000009.1:20975663-20985840 GCA_037177535.1 Pseudomugil gertrudae
TGTGCTGTTTATTCTGCCCACTTGTGTACAGCACTTTGTCTCAGCTGTGGTTGTTTTTAAAGTGCTTTATAAATAAAGTTGAGTTGAGTTGAGTTAGCTTTATGGTTTCTGTTAGATACATTGCACTGTATCCACTGCCAAACCTCCAATAACAGGAAGCACGACAAGTCTTAAGTTCATGGCTCAAATTATTTTTATTGGTGTGCTCTGGTGTGGTTATTCCTCAGCTGACCTTTATTTCATGGTCTGAAGCAACACTTCTGAATCAATGCTCCCATCATGTTCATGTGATGATGACTGACAGATAAATATAATATGCACATAAATGAGGAATTAGCAGCTTTTACATGTCAATTTTCAAATGAGACAAAAGTTATGTGTCCAAAATGTGTGCTCAAACCTCTATACACTCTTATGAACCTCTGTGAAATACACCCACACACATGAGAGGATGAACTTTCCACTTTCCAGGGTCACTAACAGCTAAAGAGGACATCCCAATAACGCAGACCGACTGGAGGTCTGCCACTTACAGAGGAGTTTGCATTGTGCATGATTACATTTACAAATTAGAAGAGGAGAAAGGGAAGCATGCCAGACAGTCAGCTATGAAAGAAAGCTTTCTGACTGATGTCCAAAAATATGTCTTCCTGTTCTGCCACCTGCATATCATCTCCATTGTTGAGAAGGAGACTTCAAGGTTGATGTGTTGAGACTCACTGCTGAGCTGGCCCGGGACAGATGGATGGAGACAAACAGAGCCAGAAGCCGATTCAGAGATCCAGTATCTGTTTTTGTCACCAGAAGATTGGTAGTGGAAACTCTTGATGCCGCTGGGAAATGCAAGTGGGGATCTAGAACGGTACAGTAACCTTTGCCAAAACAGCTGTTAAAATATCATGTGCTGAAAATCATGTGTCATGAATGACACATTTTCTTCATTATCTCTCATCTGGAAAATACATTCAGACATTGTCTACAAAGGAAAACAGGATATTTCACAGATTGTTAGTTCCTCTAATTAAAACATAAGTCAGTAAGGAGGATTAATGAACATAGGGAAACACTAGCACAGCACCCAGTTTGACGAGTTCAAAGTAATTACTCCTAACTTCATCTCTAGTCCTGATCTCAGGAAATCTTTGTGTTTAATGACAATAAGTTATTGTATTTTGTGCTCATTCATAAGATATTGTTTTATTTTAACAAATGAAGACTTAGACTAATAACAGAGCAAGTAAATGAATAAAATATCAATTATACATGGACATGTTGCCAGTTTGCATGGGTGATGTGCATGTTTTGATGCCTGGAGTGGTAAATCTTAATGAATGTAATTTGGTTATGGTTGCCAATGAGGATTGTCATCTGTCCTTATATTTCCTGTACGAATATAATGCTACTAAAAGCATTGACATGATGTCACAGTACTGCCTGAAGCTTTTCACTCTCTTCTCCTGCGCAGTTTCTTCTTAGCAACATGTAAAAAAAAGCATCTCGACTGTGAAAGTCCCTGTTAACAGCACAAACCTTCATAGCTCAGATCTTATGTGTCATGATGAAAGCATTTTCATGCATTCAGGAAGTTTACAAATGTGTAAACATCCATAGTTCTTGTTGCCTTTTACTGTGTGTCAGTCAATGACGTTCAGTTTGTTGTATGACAACAAAATCCTTCTTCAACATTAGACAGTCATTTACAGATTCAGATAACATCACACCGTGGGGTGATATGGAGCTGTGTAATTCACCCTGTGTGGAGAAAATATGCAGAAGCATTACTGTTCATCTTGTGATGTTCTGTGACTGTGGAAACGTTTGACAATTTGCTCATTTCTTGTGAAAACATGGTTTAGTTGTCTTTGCATGCTATGTTTTTATTCCTAACACAGTGAGCTAAATGGAAGAGGATGAAGACACCCGGAGGAGCGAGTTTGTATTACTTATCATTTGCTTAAAAAAAGTCAGATTTGAAAATTCAGACCCAGATGCCTGAACTCATGTCCTGAGTCTGCCATAGCACCATAACTGGTTCTTCATATGCTTGACCCAGAAAAATACATATTTGCTATGGAGAAAGAAGCATATTTGCTGTAATGCTGCAAATAATTAGCTCTATTTTCTCCACTGCATTGCCAGAAAAAGAAAATGAATTATTTTCTAAATAAATTATAACCTCTTTTAAACACAGCCAGCTTTCACTGTTGTACACAGCACAGTGTCATTCTAAATTTAGCAAAAATATCTTCAGTCTGATAGACTGCGATATTGTTTAAGGGTCTGTCATTCTGAGTAAAACTGTAACTAAACTGAAGCAAGTTTGACATACACTGGAGCAAAATCCAAACACACACAAACTGATGCAAGACATCTACGTCTCAGAAGCAAACATAAAAAGGAACACATTGACACTGTCACACACTTCCACTGACTGAATTTTGTCAGTGAAATGAGCACCGTGCATGAACACCCACTTCCAGCGCTGTACAGTACGACATATGCAAGCTCACAGCAGCTGAATTAAAAACGCTCTTGGGAGGTTGAGAAAAGCCAAAGCCAGCACATTTTCAGGACATCACAGTGTGCAAGCTGGGGAGCTGCAGAGTGTGGGACACATTCATCGTAGGTAAGAAATGCTCCAATAGCTTCCTTTGAATTACTGCTGTGCAGACTTGACTGCACACACACACACACACAGAGCACAGATGGAGGTTAGAGGTACATACTGTATATGCAAATAAGCTATTCAGTACATAGGTACATACAGAGACATTCAATCCTACTACAAATGTCATGCATACACTGTAACTAATGTGCCTGTTGAGTTTATTAAAGGTCATAAAAGTGCTACAAGCCTTAAAAATACTATATACCAGCAAAGCTGATTTTAGTGGAGGACTTATGAACTCAGGAATATTGTTACTTATCACCCTCCAAAAGTTTACACTTCATCATTATTGTGGTAATAAAGGGCTCAACAAAAATTATGAGTGAATGGTTTGATTTAAAATAGAAAAATGCTTCTGGGACAGGGTTTCAGACAATGTTTTAGAAACATAATATAAATGCTGTTATGTTTCGGTTAAACTAAAAATGCTGTTTTAAAAAAGACCAGTGTTATTGACTGACATTTGTTCTGAACCAACAATTAAAGCAGGGAAATTCAGCCCCAGTTGCTGCCACTTACAACTAAATCCCCCCCGAGGGATCAACAAATGTCTTCAGCTCTTTGATTCATTTTCAGAGAAAATAAAGGTTAATGAAACCAAGCAACTCCACAATTAATTGTTACAATATGACCTTTGCTGAAAGGCAGTTGAATTCACAATAAACTAACTGGTTTAACAACCTGAACATAGATTTTTTCAAAGCCAATAAAACATTTGATGCAATCGGTGCATGATTGTAATATAGATCATCAACCATTACTGAGTAATCATTGGATCTAGTAAATGGTGAAGCTCTATGTGCAAAGAAAAGAAAATATTCTCTAGTGCGTTGCGTAAACACTTTATTTCAAAAGAGGTTTAAAGGATTTTAAGAGTTATGGCTTCAAACCAGTTAAAGGTATTCTGCTGGGACAGAAACGTCTCTGAACTGAATAACAAATGGTCTAATAACCAAAATGCAACACTAACTCAGAGCGTACATGTCATCTTACATCACAAACGGTCCTTGTAAAGATTTACTAAGTCACATCTGGATCTAGATTTATCCGTGTACAGAGGAGCCTACTTCTTCTTTAGACAGACCTCAGTTAGCAAGTTCTTTACTATGCAAACTTAGTCTAAGCAAAGTGAGGAAGTTGTAAAAGTTCTAGTGTCTAAGGCAAAAGAAGGGTAAGAATAACAATGTAAATGCAAATTTAACTACCGGTAAATATAAGATTCAAGTTTTACCACTAACCCTACTGGTTTAGAGGCATAGTGTGGAAAGTATGGAGTATGCTACAAACCAGAGGTGAAGGTTTTCAATGCCTCCCTGTTCCAGCACATCAGATTCAAAGGAATGAATCACTGTGCAGATCTTGATAAGCTGTTGGGTCTATTTGAGTTGAATCTGGTGTACTGGACCAGGGATACATGGAAAACCTGCAGGATTCCAGCCCCTCCCTCCCCACGTCTGATATAAATATCACCTTTAAAGAATAAAGAAGAACATTTGAGGTGTGTGATAGCGTTGGAGAGTTGCGTAATGTCTAAACAGTCGCTCATACCAGTTTGTTACCAAGTCAAAGGCGATCTTTGACAGAATTGTGCTATTTGATAATCTTGATGAAAGCTGCCAAACTGCACGCATAGATTTTCATCACACATTAAAAATCTCGAGTCTTTTCCATAACTTAGAGCAACATCATCCAGAACCCTAAACTTGTTTGGTTAAAACGCATGGGATAAAAAACCTTTCTGCAGACAAACAGAAAAGTACAAAGACAAAACAGGAAAGATTATTGGTAGAATAATGAAAGCCTCAAACTCTGCTGCAATAGCTGTAAATTTATTCTAATGAAATTAAACTCTGATACAAGTCTCGTTATTAATCTTTGTGTTCGTAACATAAATGTGGCCCGCTTTGAGGCTTCATGTACCAGTGGAAAGACTGATCACAGTCTTACTATTTACTGGTGGAACATTTAAAAATGAGATTTTCATGCCGTTCGAGAGGTAACTGGCCTTATTTAGATAAATTCAGATAAAAAGGAAGCATTGTCAGTAGATTTCACATTTCCATCATAATGGCCAATTAAATCTGAACAGTTTGGTCTTTAACGAGGAATCTATTTATGTTTTTTTTGCTTCTGGTAGCACAATTATGATCTTATTGCAGATGCTCATTGATTCACTTTTGCCCCCTGTGCCCAACTGCACCTGCAGCTACACAGAGCAAATACGTTTAATTACAGGCCAGTAGTGAATATTGTGCAGACAGAATTGGTCACCACTGTATAGATAAAAAGGTTTATGCGAAGCCTCGGTCCCTCTGTGGATTTGTACATGCCAGGTGTTTGTTTCAGATCTCTGTTTAGTTGGTAAAATGATAAATTAGGCTTCAGATAAGATGTGCTGGATCTGCTACACAAACTGTTTTATACAAATGAACCTTTATTTATGTATCTTTCTAAGCAAAATGACATAATTAAATTTCTATTTCCACTGGGATTCTTTGCACGTTTATTTCAATACATAAACACGGAAGGATGGTAATGCATACGATATATTTCCCTGTACACCACATACAACTAATCAACCCGCTGTGAGAACAACATCCAACAAGGAAAAAGGACAGAAGCACAGAAAAGTCTGTAAAAACAGGGGAATAATAAAAGCAGGGAAAAGGAGAGGGCTTATTCACTAAAACTAATTACCGGTAGCTATGTTTTTCCATGCAGACATATGCACAACTCATGTTCCCGTTTACCTTTTTAATCTACAATGAGAAACAATTCTGCAGAGCTGCTGCTCAGCGGGCACCTTCTTCTTCTCCCCTAATAAATGTATTTCATTTTCCAATTTTAGTGTAACAGTAATAGTTATTGATTTACTGAATAAACCTTGTAATTACTAGTTGCTGTTTTTTATCATATTTTTGCACATTTTTGATAATAGAACAATGTATTAATAAAGAAAAACATCAGCAAGTAAGCTCAACCTAGCAAAATCCCCGAACAGCTGTTAAAAGAACATCAAGGAATGTAAAACAGGGTTTTTGCCACTTTAGACATATTTCAAGAGTTATTTATGTCTCTCTTCAAAGCAAAGATGCATCTTTTGCTGCTGTGGAAAACACCCCACTTTCATCACAGTTAGAAACAAATTTGTCACGTTGCACTGCATTTCACACGTAACTACCTAACTCTGATGATGGATGCATTTAAACTAAGGTGCTTACTGAGTGACACTAACCTGATGTGGCAGCTGTTTTGTGATGCAGAAGCAGTTCAAAGAGACAGTTTGGAAAATGAAGGCACATCTTAAAATATCTTATATGGTAGTCAGATAAAAGATCAGCCACAGCAAATTTATTACCAGAAAGAATGTCCAAGAACTACTGCAGCTCTACTCATCTTATAGGCTTTCCATCAGTCTTCATATTCTGCAGCTGTTACTATAAAACAGCTCATCTGAAGAAGCCCTGATACACACAGACTAGCACAATGTGCATAAAGCTTTCACACAAGAAGTGCCAGATTTGATACTGTTACATTAGAAGCATCATATTGAAAAACAGATTAGGAAGAGGGGAAAAAAATCCTTCTTCATCAAATTAAGGTATTAGCAGAGGGAGTTTCTCACTCAGTGTGTGATTGAACACCTGTCTGTGTACTTCCTGCCAACCGTCAATCAATCCACCTCATCAAGTTTTACTCATCCCACTCACAATCCCTCACCCCCACTTAAACGCCTCCAAACCTGCATGTAATCTTTTCACCATTATCTCCCTTTAATTAACCAGCACTGTACTCCAGACTCTCCTCGAGGTTCTGCAAGTTTTGATCGTTACAAAGCGCATGTGACTAAATTTCTTATGTACGTAAATGGAAATCAGACCCAAAAGCGGAAAAATGTGGAGAAAACAAAGTGAGTTCATGTTCATGAACAAAAAAAATTATAATAAAAAACATCAACTAATTAAATAGCGTGACTATTAAATAGATTTCCGTGGGAACAAAACGCGACATGAGAGTGGAAGAGAGAAAAACTGACAAATGGGCCACTTCTAATAAAGCAGCTCAGCTGTGCAGAATCACAGCTATGTTTATTTAGTCTAAATTAAGCAGATTTACATTTGAGTTTATAATTCTGAATTGAATTTACATTTTGTGAGAGGCTCCACTTCATGTAGTACACACTTTAGAGAGAGATTGACTTTCATCAAATCACAACCAGATGTTTTCAGCTTGATCAGATGTAAAGTATCATTTTACATAAACTATCCATGTACAAACTTTTAACCTCACGTTGTACAACACATCCTGAACAGAACTAACTCTTTAAATGACTAAACTAAAACCTGAGTTTGTAGTATGTGATATGTGTAACCGTGAGCAACAGCATAGAGATCACGTACGATATAGGGTCTGAGGATCAGCAGCGATAAAAATGGAGGAGAATTATGAAAGCGAGACACAGCATGGTGGTTCCAGGTGCCTTACGAACCATTTAATACAGCTGCTGTGGTTTTCTGCCACAACCAGCAGGTGAACATGTTCAACCAAAATGAAAGAAAGCATAATGGAGGTAAAAGAGGTTGTTTGAAAGAGTAACTTTAAAAAAAATCAAATCCAGTAAACTTCTTTGCTTCCCAGTAAAACATCCCTTCTGATTTAGTGCATCATGTGTATCGAGATTCAGTGAGCCGAAAGCTTTTCCTGCTCTCCCAGCTGATTGCCAAATATGTGAAATTTGTTTTATGTCATGTTATGGGGGAGTGTTTCTGTGAGATGAATGCTGTGCACTAAAGCAGAAAAGTGTAGAGGGCAGATATAAAGGGTGGGAAAGCAACGTGCATCTGTGTGGGGTCTTGTTTTTCTCTCTTTGTTTGGTTGATCAGTATCAGGACTCCAGCATACTTGTGGCATCTGACAGCTTTCCTATTTACAAGCTGGGAGTTTAAACCACATCACTAGAGATTTTCCCAACTTTATAAAAATCTCTTTAACAATTTTAGCACCATAATAAGTGATATATGCATTAACACAGGGGTAGTTTGAAAGAAATTGCACAAGGTAGCGAAGAGTTGTGGTATTTTGAAATACAGATGCAGTTAGCATCACTGGTGATCCCCATGGTAGTAAAACAATTCATTCTTTTCTCATATTTGATTTCTTTTTCTTATTTGAATGTCTCGCTGCTGGTTTGTTATCATTGTGTTGGATGGTAACATTTCTTAATATTATTTTTAACTAATCAAACCATGCAGTGTTGTTTTAAGTTGTGCTGTGAGGAGCTTATATATACATATATAAAGATTATGCATTATTAACATTGTATACAGGAAGGAAGGTATTAGGGTATTAGAACAGTATTGATAAAATTACCAGTATACATGAAAAAGTCAAAAGATTGAATAAAATAACAACTCAGACTGAAAAGAGCAATAAGGGTTTAATTGCACCAATTAAATCAAATTCCCCAAGACTGCACTAAAAGCAGACAACTTTGCAAGCAACAGCATTAAAATACCCCAATGTATCAGCTATTCTGGCCTCTTGTGACGTTGGCTGGCTTGGCTGTGCTCTGGTAATAAAAGAGATAAATGTACATTTTAAGAGTAAGCACTGGTATGTTTTTATTTCTCCCATTACATTTAAAAGCACCATCATCAATCCCTGATTTATTTCACGCTGATTATTACATTGACACATTCTACATGATGGTGATAAACAACCACTGCAATGAGTCAGGTTTGTTTTCTAAATACCAGATTGTGAGAAAAGCTTAATTCATGCTTTTGTGTTCTGCTGCTGGCAGTCAGTGTCAATATTACTGATCGTAACCTGGCATGTCTGTCTGTTCAAGCTCTGTGACAAAGAGGTGCAGGGAGAAAGTTGCAACCACACTGTAAAGAATTTAAAGAAAACAACAATACCCTTTTCTTTTGAAATAGCTTTTCATGCTACTTGCAAATTACTTTTTTTATTTGCTATTCTTGCAGTTTGGCAGTGCATTTCAACCTGAGCAGCAATATCATCAGAAAGAAGCCAAAGTGTGTCACAGTGTGACAAATTTACATTTTTAACAAGAGATCAGAGAGGCAGTGTGATTTAGCCAGGAGGATGATAATCACGCTGAATACAATTGCAGTCATATGACACAGATAGTCTTTTTTCCTTTGTTCATTTTAGTCTCAATAACCATTAAACTCAGGTATCTTAAGTCACAAGTTAGCATGGCAGGTTAAAAGTGCTACATGCAATCCTTCCTTGAATGTTTACATCATTGATTAATTTAAATGTCCCTTTTCTCCTCTTTCTATTTATGTAGCCTATGTTTATAAGTTCTATTTCAAGAAATGTCTTCAATGCACTTTTTTAAATGTGGTACATTTAAAATAGTTGAAAAGATATCAAACCTTATTTGTAAAGAAAATGCTCTCTGATTACATATAGCAGCAGGAAGTAGTTTAAGTTATAAAGTGATAATAATTATCTATGTGTATCTAAGAGATACAGCTCTGGGATAGCTCATTTAAAAGCATACCATTTCATCTAAGGGAGTAGCATACAGAGGGAGCCCTGGGGGTTTCTTTTAATAAAAAAAAGTTTCAACATGAAAATTCATACATTAAGGGCCAAATCTACTAAGATCTCAGTTTGCGTGTACTAATTAGCGTGTGGGATCTAGAATTTAGCGTGTGGGGCGGGACGGTGGTTAGTACGTGATCTACTAAGATTGCTGACGCAAATCACAGCGGGTGCAAAGTGTCGGAGACACGTCTATTTAAATGAGGATTTAGCGTGTGTTATGGTTTGCATCATGACGACTTCACATAACCGCAAGCAAAAGTTTAAATTTGATCCAATGGAATTAGAGGTGTTGATGGAAGAAGCCAACAAATATTTCAAAGAGGTACAGCAAAGCAATTTGATATGTTTTTGTGCACATGTTGTTTGATAATGTGTATAAGATTTAGGAAAAACCAGATTATATATTTTTACCCAATAAATCTTGATTTGCTTAACTTTGAAATGTTCTACAGTTCATTAGGTCGCTCTACGTTCATCTGCAGTCATTTTTAATCAAGGTGTCTTTCTTGATTTATAAATGCAAATTGAAAATATAAATAATTCCATGAAGAGACTATGAATGAGTCTGTCTCTGTGACTACAATCTGAGGTGCGCTCCACAATATTTCGTGTGCGGATATGGGCATCGTTGTACCTGGTCTCTCTCTCCGGCAGTGGTCTAACAGCTCCAAAATAGCTGGATAGGCGATATGTTTTAATAATTACTTCCTCTCTCATTCCAAACATTTTAATATGAGTTCTGTCCATCTTATCTGATGAGTCTTGCAACAATCACTGCAGCCATGTGTGCGCAATTACGCATACAAACCGTTTGCACGTCCTTATGTGTTAAATATAGACGCATCTTCTATCTGCAAAATTACTTTTGGGATTGATAAATCGCTTTGCGTGTGCTAAAATCATATATTTACATGTTCTCCTCCCACCACA
>JBAMHV010000009.1:20992807-21003188 GCA_037177535.1 Pseudomugil gertrudae
CCCTTTTGCTCACTGTTAGTAGATCAGTTTGTACTTTTTTTAGCGTGAGCAACGAGTTTGCACACATTTTACTACACGCAAACCTTTAGTAGATTTGGCCCAAAATGTATAAAATTCCTCAGAGTTGGTTCTTTGGGGGGCTGTGGCTGCTTTAAACTGATTTTACAAATAAAAAGAAGAAGAAAAATGACACGTACAACTTTGTAGGACTTTTTAAATAGATGCCTACAAAAATGGCATGCAATTTTTATAATTTATTAGAAATTAATAATGTGGAAGCACAGTTTGATTCATCACTGCAACGAGCAGGGTTTTAACAGAAGCAGACATGCTAGGATTTTAGGGTCTAAATGTAAGACTTCCAGCCTCTTGAGCAATGGCACAAGAATCCAGAAAAAGCTCCACCGGGAGATATGATGTGGCAAAAGCAGGTATCCTGAAGGGAAACTACTCCAACAAACTCAGCAGTCAGTCTGATGGGCTTGCTGTGGCCAAACCACACACGACTGCTATGGTTGCTGTGCTTATTTGCTGGGAGCACCAGGGGGCTGAGTTGGTTGTTTTTTGTAGACAGTGTTAAACTGTGAGGTTTTCAACACGAGAGAGGAGGAAAAGCAAAGACGGGCTTTTTGGAGAGTGCTGAAGAAGCGACTCGAAGAAGCATCCACACACAGTGTGTGAAGTTCTTTTAGTGGATTTAAAGAAAGTGCCGTAGTTCAAACACCCTCTCCAATCCAGAGAATTATAAATGAAATATTTATCAAAAGAAATCCAGATAAAAACAAATTCTATTCATAATATTCATCTTATATTGAGCTTTGCAGTTCATATTTGCAGCTTGATGCTAGAAGACATAAAAACATGAGGCTACAAACAACAAGCCCAAAAAAGTATTTTAAATGATTAGAAAGACACCATCTTTGTGATAACAGCTAAGAAGACACTAGTGAAGGACTAATTACTGACTTCAGAAAGCTCTTGTGGGTAACTAATGTTCCTTGGGAGGACAGCATTTGTGTTAAAGAACAAGAGGACTGCTCCTCCAAAAGTTCAGCATGTTAATAACCAACAATTATAACATGTCTGCAATGACCTTTCTGTTCTATCAGTCTCTTTTTATTTGTTGCTCTCTCCGTTTCTCTCTTTGATTTACTTTTGGCCATGAACAGGAGACAGACATCTCCATCCATCACATAATGCTGCAGTCTGCAGTAGTATTTGCCAAAGATTTAGAACATGAAGATGGGATGACATCCCTGAGTTCAAAGCTTTCTAATTGTAAATTCAACAAAGGGTGAGATTATTAGCAATGCAAAGTTGACTGAAAGGTTTTTGTATGTTTTTTAACCTTTTTTAAAACTGTATTAACAATCCACATGAGGTTTGCCACTCCCCCTTACCCACCTAAACCTGACAATGGGTCGCAGTTTATCTCACCTGTGCCATTTAAATTAAATCCGAACTAAGATTAACACTAAAGTCAGGTCCTACTGGCTTTGACATAATTTGTTAACAATAAACTATTTTCTTATCAGTTTACTTTCTCATATCCTATAGAAGGTGGTAACTTAGTGCTGGCTTCACCATCATAATTAATAATACTGCCACTGATTTCCAAGACAGCTGCAGGTCACAGACAACCATGACAGTCACAGTTTGATATTCTGTCCACAGTCCAATATGGCAGGCCCCTGTAGGGATTATAGAAATGATCATTGGCATTCTCTCTTTCCTCTCAATCCCCTTTTCTTTCTGCTGCTACTTAATTCAATCTAGCTTCTTTTAAATGAGCAAAGCACAGACTTGTTTATATATACACATTCAAAATAATTTATTAGTGATCTGTAGGAGCAAATACAGCATATTTTATTAGTTCTTTTGATAACTAGCAGCTTGCACAACAACTCAAAAAGCAGAAAATCCTCATGTTAAACTGAAATTACCACAAGCTGATATATTGAAACAGTATTATCAGGATGACATCATCCATATCTTTATAATTATCATGCTGTCTCACTCATCTTTATTTATGACATGTTTATGCATCTTTTGTTTCTATATTGGTTCAGTTTCACCCGAGGGGAAAAACGCCTCATGTTCATAATGAACCTGTGATGTGCATATAACCAAAGAAAATGGACATAAAACTGTCATTTAGTTTCACTTATCTGGGGTTATTAGCTAAAATTAGTACAGTACATGAAGAGATCTTGGGTGATTAGAGGAAATGTTTTTATTACAATAAATTTGCAACATGGCAGCTAAAGAAATTAAAAGCTAATATGGGCTTACCATTGATTGGGATTACTTTATTGTGTGTATTGACCACATATGTGGTGTAGATTAGAGTTTCACACATCAATGCAAGGCCAAAAAGGCTGGTGCTGGGTGTAGCTACCCTTCAGATTTTTACCCTTCGGGATCCTTATGAGTCTCCTTTTATGTTAACCTTACTTGGGATCATTTCTTCGTTATAAGACTTTTATAAGTTGCATTTAAGTATGCATTTAAAAATGTACTATTTTTCCTGTTATCACATTAAAAATGTCAGTCTTTGAAGTCTTACTCCTGGCACCATTTTACCTGTTTGGTTTTCATTTTTTCCATATTAGCTTTAAGAAATTCTTGTGTTATTTTTGTACATGTCTGTGTGTGTGTCACTTATTGAATTAAATTAAAGTTATTATTGTGCTTTGCCCATGTCCCAGTACATTGTACATACAGAAGAAGGTAGTCGAATGGGTAACCACAAAGTATGTCCAAAGCTGAAACACTGTGGACTTCTTAAAAAAAATGTTTTATCAGATAAAGACGTTGTTGTAAGAACTTGATTTTATTAGAGCAGCAGGACAGTCTGGAAATGCTTTAGTGGCTGCTGGTTAACACACAATCTAAGTGAGCAGTTTGTAGTGTTTTAAGGTATCTTTTGATATAAAATTATGATAATTATTTATAGAGAATTTGGTTGTATCAATGTACACTTATGCTTCAAGGCTCTGACAAAAAGATGCTAAATATTGACATTTGAAGCACGAGTGGTCTCGTTTCAAACACAGGATTCATTTAATCCATGTTTCATTTAGATGCTTTAGACTGATTTTGACAACTTATTTTATATAATTAGGTCAAAATATCATGTTTATACATCCTAAGATTATGTTTTGGGTCAGATTTGTTCAGTTATTGGTTATTTAAGGCTATTTTAAAGTTGGCATTTAGTTATACCACTTAGAATAATGGATTAAGAAAAAGATTTGGTCAAAAATGGCTGAAAAATGAGACAAGCCTGTTTTTAAGTCTTTAAAAGTGTTTCATATTCATCGATGGTGACACAAAGCAGAGAAAACAACCATAGCAACAAGCGTAGATACATGTCGGTTTAAACCTTTGAGTGTTTAGATTCATGCAAAGCCATAAGGAAAAGATTTTTCTTTCTTTTTAATTATCATTTAGGCACTGTGCATCCTTATAACTTTTGGCACAGCAACGTAGACACATTTGCAGTAGTTTCTAATCTGGCCTTTCACACCATTGTGCTGTGCAAGCTCCCCGCAGACAACAAGCTGAGCTGACACCAGCCCCCTTCTGCCAAATTAACAGTGAGTGAATTAGTTCATGCAAAAGATTTCACACAGACTTCATGTTTCAGAGGACGAAGCATCATCAGGAAAAAAACTTCTTTTCTTTTTGAACAATCAGAAGCAGCAACTGGATTTGCTTTTATTGCAAGACTCTAATCTGAACAAACAAATATAAATATCAGTCACATCTAAGTTATTTTTATTGACCCAATAATATCTTCCCATCGTTGTCATCTGGTAAATCTCTGAGTTCTGTCTCTATAAAGACCAGTGACTACAACACATTACTGGTTACAAATGTGTTTGTGCGTACATCTATGAGAGCAAACACTGGTGTACACAGCATTCAGGTGGGTGGTAATTTACCTTGTAGAACACAGTAAAGTGTGCTATCCTGTTCTCTTTGTGTGCACTGACCCGAGTGCACACCGTCAGCTGCTGTTTAAAGGGCCACACACATCTGGCGTCACTTCAGGTAAATAGCCTACTATATTCTGTACTCATACACAGATTGCATTCAATTCAAACAATGCAAGTAAAGGGCCAAATGAAACCAGAACCTTTTTCATTAGGCAATCTGTATGGCTGTTTTAACAGGATAGGAGAGTAGTACATCAGACTGCACAGCAGGGAATGTCATGAAGTGAACATAACAACCCACTGGGGAAAAAATCTGTATTTCATTGTGTATTTTAGAGGATATCTCCATTTTTTTTCAACCAGCCAAAATGCAGTTGTAATCATGTTAATTAGTTCAGACATGAGTTGAAAGTGAAACACTACTGACAAGGGCAGTTTATGCCTCTAACACCATACTAGACATCTTAGTGCAGTCGTCATTCCAATGCATTTAATGTTTTATATGAGATGGCATTAATATTGAACTAAACAGACTTTGTGCTGCCAGCAAAACATTTGCAAGGCATCATTTTGTCAGCAGATGTGTAGACAGTAACATATTGTTCAGCTTCTGCTAGTAACATGTCATAGCTGGAAATTGTTACAAGCCGCAGCTCCTTTGAGAGTACAGAGAACAGAACAGTTTAAAGACTATGGCTACAAAGCGTTTGACACTGAATTATTACTTTTGCCTTATAAAAGAAGCCATTGCGTTTTCTGCTCATTGAAAAGATAATTGGAAATGTAAAAAAACAAGGATGTCAAACTGTTGTTAGGCAAGGACATGCACTGCACATCTATGGTAGGTGCATTTAGTGATCTATTAAGAGGTTCAACCATAAGTCAGACAATCAAGTCAAACCCTATAATGCTTTTCAACTTTAAAATATTTAAACCCAAAATCCAACATTTGCTAAATTTAATCCATAATCAAGAGAATTAACTATTGATTTTCAACTTATCATTAATATTTTTATATTAAAATCTAGTATTTATAGGTTTTATTAAAATGCTGTGAAGTAGAAAAACAGATTTGTATTAGAAGCTGAACAACTGTTCATTCAATGGTTACACTGGAAAATCTGCACTCATACAACTTCAACACCATTCTGCAGATGCATTAGTTTTATTAATTAAAAATAATGTCATCAATTGAATTTTTAACAATTGATTTATGGATCTAATTATGCCCATTCCTAAAGTGCACTCGGTGTCATAGTGTCAAATTTAAATACCTAAATACATCTCTCCTTCAACCAATTTCTCTAAAAGCATAGTTGATGTTTCAACCCTCACAAAATCCACAAATACTCAACGAGCAACATGAGCTGTGGTTTGCATTAGCCACTGCAAAATATACGTCACCTGCAAATTTCTGTTTTATGCTCTGACTGGTCATTTGGTTTGTCTAACACACATGCACATAATAACATGTAGATCACATGAGTAGAGCTATAAGTTATAGATCATCTTTCTGGTAGAAAACGCTTCAGTATTTGTTGAATTATTGCAACAAGCACAGTTTCTAAAGCTGTACGTGTTTAGTATTCTCCTTATGACAGCAAAAGTAACAAGCTGCACTTTGTGTGCTCTGATTTGCAAACACATGCATGCAGAAGTCACATAATGACTCTCCTGTGTATGACTTTCACTTATGTGAGTGAGTGCGAATCTGAAAGTAAAGGAAATAATGATCGGGTCAATGAGCTTTTACCACAGAGCACCAGTGGGATGGTAGGAAATTCATTTCTGCAACACACACAAAACCTGCCCTCATAAACCTTTTGTTTTATCTGTAGCGCTGCATTGACAAGCAGAGGATGAGTCTGCAACTGTGCCACAATTTAGTGGCATCAGTGTGCTCAGATATACACCAGTGCATCCCACAACCCCATCCTCTCCCTACATGCTCAGGTCTGCATTACCATGCTGCTCTGCTGCAGATTGAGCTGGTCAAAATGTTAGTCATTTCTACTCTAAGCTTTTATAAGGCACAAGTAAACAACATAAAACAGTCAATTAATTACTAAGGCAAATATTCAGTACAGAGCAGCAGATTTTGTTATAACAACATTTAATCACCAGAGACGTCTGCCAGCAGATACCTGACAAAAATAAGCTCTGCTGTGCTGGATTTAAGAGCAGCGATAAGTCTTTATTCATCCTGCATCTTCAAAATCCAAACAGATATTCATGTTTTTGATTCCAAGGCACAAGCACGAGTGTTTCTGGATGATAAATAGTTTAAAAGCCTACTCTGTAGTGTAAATCACAGATTATTAGACATCCTTTTTTTCATGATTTTGCCTGTACTGCAGTGCCAAACCAGATGGTGTGTAACCCCGGTTCACTTCCTGAAACTGAAAGAAAAACAGATACAAAGGGAGAAGCAGAGAAAGAGAGAGATGAGGGACAGGAAGCAGGGACTCATCCCACAGAGTCATTTTCAGTGTTTCCATCAGCCCTCTGGTTTCGTCTCTTTCTGTTTCCACATCTCTTTTTTTTCACTGCATCTTTGAGCTTATTGTTCCCACACATCAGTGAGCAGAAACTCTAGCCTCGCCTCATCCATTGTGAGAGGTAATTTGCACCATCCTCTGCCTACTGAACATTTAATGACAGTTTGACAGAAAGCCTGTGCCAGCATATGGTTAGCCACAGTATCCTATAGAGAAGACTACATGGGGGGTGTGCAGCTGTGATTTGTGCATGTGCATCACATGTGCTGCGTGTGTGTGTGTTAGGGTTTTTTCCTGTAGTTTTGTAGTTTAGTCTAAACTCAAAATTAACAGAATGAGTCCCAAATTTGTTAAAGAAATCCTGAAAATACACTTGCCAAAATAGCATCATTATTCTTCCCTTCTTATTATCCATGGTGCATATTAATCAATTATGTAAATACTTCTTCCTGCTTTATGTTTAGTACAAATACGCTGACAACCGTATGTTACTGTCCTCTTCTCCCAGCAGTTTACAATAACATTCACAAAAAAAATTAATGCTGAAATAATCAGCTGTGAAACTGTATTTTTGGTATTTTAACTAAAACAGTTTAATGCTTTATAGCCCATCATGTTATAAGCACTAAATCTAAAAACTGGATTCCTCATTCCTACAATTTCAAATAAATTTATTTGACTGTAAATGTATCAATTTAACCGTTTTCAGATGCAGATTCTTGCAGGATTATCATTTTTAGTCTTTTAGTCATTAATCTTCATATACAATGGGGTAAGGGTAAGTTCTTTCAAACAGCACTAACACATCTGTATGATTACACAGTACTGTGTAGGTCTTCATCCATTTTTTCCACCTGTTCTCACATTAACACAACTTCAGGTGCCAGAGCCACTCATAGCTGTCAGCAGACCAACAGAGAAAAGGCACAAAGTTTACACTCTGCTTGTGTTTTCACTGTGTGAGGAAACCAGACCACCGTGTGAAAGTCACTTATGCACAGAGGAAAAGTGCGGCATTACTAACCACTGTACAAACCTTCATCACAATACAAAATGAGAAAGTAACTTAAAAGTACTTCTTGACTATTCCTGTTACGATCCTAGGATGAGCAAGAACAGAGGAGATGTGTGGACCCAAGGCAGACAGGTATGGCAGGGGGATTTATTATAACAAACATAACACGGACAGAAAGAGAACCAACTGAACTAACTACAACTATTGAACCACAGAAACCGGGGGTATAAATACACAGAACAGAACAGGGCACAGGTGAAATGAATGAACTAAATGAAACCAGGTAAAACCAATAAACGGGAACACAAGTAAACTAAACTGAAACACAAGAAAACAGCAAATACAGAAAACTAACACAAACCCTGACATTTTCCACCTCATTTCTTCCAGTGTTTCAACACACAAAGCGAAGGTGTTGTAATAATTCAGGCCACATTTTTATCTTGAGCTGGGCCAGATCATTAAAGAGCATAATGACGATGATATTGATATATGATATATTGATATATGATAATGATAAGAAAAATACCATATTCAAATTTATTTCATAAAAAAATCATTTGTATTATTGTTACATCTATTTTGTTTTTCATTTTACATTTATATTCATTTTGGTTTGTTTATTTTACATATTTATATGTGCATTTGAACTTACAAATTACAACAGATCTACAAAAGCATCAAACATTTAAGTCCAGATTTAAAATTAAAGTATTTCAAATCATGAAGAAGCCTTTCTGACACTAAAAGGTATCCATGTCCATCCAGTACTCCTGTCCACCTGAGCTGACTCACCTCATTATACAAACTGAAGTCAGATTATATTAAATCTTTTAAGTAAGACAGATATAAGTTATATCCCTGCATTTTAAATGTTTTATACCACAACATAAAATTTCATTGTACATGGACCAAATTCATCCTCCAGGCTAACTTGGACCTTTTTGCAGAGCAGTTTTGGTCCTTGTGCCATACGTGTACTCTTGCCTTAAGGCTTACAGAATGTGCAAGCTAAATAACAAGTCAGTTTGGTTAGTAACAGCTCTACAAACACACCCCACAGGGGCTGGGGTATATTAAATGACTGATGGTAATAACTTTGATGAATTTTTTATTGTAATTAATCTGTGTTGTCCGTCTGATACAGCTGCTGCTAATATCAAGCTGTTCAGGAGACAGACAACCTCTCTCCCTTTAATATCCAGCTTAAGACCTTCCTTTCCAACAAATCCTTTAGTTAGGGGTGGTCTAGCCATCCAGTAGTTATGCAGCCATATGAACGTCCCATGATGCACTGAGCACTTCCTTTTCCTTCGTGTATAAATATACATCATTATTGACATCATTAACATATTTTTTCTTTTTCTGCAGGTCTTCCTGGGCACAAGTTGATCTGTCCTTTCTGGCCTCTCCATCCCAACCAGACGGGGCAGATGGCTGCCCTCTATGAGCCGGGTTCTGCCAGAGGTTTTTCCTTCCTACTGTCACCTCATGCATGCTCAGGATGGGACATTAGATTGAAGTCACAATTCAATGCTGTTACGGCTCTAAGCAGCTGATCTGCAGGATGACATGCAAATTGAGATGCCTCCAGCACTTCCGGGTGATTGGCTGCCATTCATTGTCTCTGCCCATACCGGATTTGTAGACAACTGCCTGGAGTTTTATTCACTGGCTGTCTGACCCGACACTTCCCTATTTAAAGATCATCAGCACCCTCCTTTGGGGCATCTGTGTCAGAGTAACACGGTTTGCCACCTTGCTTTTGACTGTGTAGTCACAGAACTTGCTTGCTGTAGATTTACAGATTTACTTGTTTCACTGTAGAGTTACATTTTTACTGCAGATATTTTTTCTCTTGTTTTCCAGTCTTGAATTGCTGTAGACTTACAGATCCATGACTTTGCTGTAGATTTACAGACCTTATAGTATATACTTCAGATCAAATTGAAGCTAAGTGAAGTATTTAATGAAACTGGTACTAATCTAAGACAACTGTCTTCTGAGAAGATAATTTCATTATTCCCATTAAGAGCTACTTATTTGAGCAGCTTGAAGCAGCTTAACCAAATATAATTTTCTACCATAATCTTAGCAATCTAATTATGGGGTCTATGTTATTGTCTCTCATCAGGTCTTAAATCTTGGTGGCACCCCTGTAAAACAGTGTTAACAGTGGAGAGTTTAAAGATGAACCTGGCTTTCCTGTAACAAGCCATTTCTGAGCAACTACCTTGGTGTAATCGGTTATCTTTGGTTTTTGGACTTCACAATTGTTAATTGGTATTATCTGTAGTGGAGCATATCTGAGCTAGATCAACATGACCACAAACCACCTTGTTTGTTCTCTAATTTTTTTGTTGTTATTTTGTTTCAAACAAAAAACTAAAGTATGCTTGTATTCGTACCTTTACGTACCTTTTCAGATTGTACTTTTGGTTCAGTCATGTGTCTTTGCTGTCCTGTGTGACTAGCAGTTAGTCACTGCATGTACACTGTCCAACTGTCTCCCATTACTGGTCATATCTGTATTACAGCTCACTTACATTACACGCCGTCTAGACTTCCTCAGTCTAGACAAGTAATTTAAATCTTGCCTTGAAGGTTGCTATACTGTAACAGAGAAAATTCATTATACAATATATGATAAGAATTTACAAAATCCGAAACATTCCTTAATCTATTTTTTTGCTCTGGCACGAAGAGATGTGCTGTGATGAACCAACTGAGATAACTACAACAGAATGGATCCAAATGCATGACACCTGAATTGGTCAAATCCTATCCATCCATCCATTTTTCTTCCCGCTTCATCTAATTCAGGGTCACCAGTAGCTGGGGCCTATCCCAGCTGTTATGGTGGGTAATGGAGGAAGATGCTGGACCCAAGCAGGATGAAGGCGGCAGATGAGGTTGAAGTGAAGTGG
>JBAMHV010000009.1:21026160-21039385 GCA_037177535.1 Pseudomugil gertrudae
TCTCTCTCTCTCTCTCTCTCTCTCTCTCTCTCTCTCTCTCTCTCTCTCTCTCTCTCTCTCTCTCTCTCTCTCTCACCCTCGCTCTCTTACCCCCCTCTCTCTCGGTCTATTTCTCGCACTCGCTCTTCCTTTTACCCATTTTCCCCTTCCCACTCCCTTTTATTCTTTCTTCTATTCTTATTTCCTCATCATCCCCCTTTTGTCTCCCAGTATTCCCTGCACCACAAGCTCTTTCAGTACTTCTGATTTCCTCTCTCGTATCTGCACCAGCATGTAAGTCTCCTACTTTTCCTCTTTGCTTTAGCTCATGCCATTTTTATAGGTTTTTGCATCGGCCAAAGGCAACAGTTACAGTCTAGTTTGGTCTTTTCTCCGTGTGGCCTTGAAACTTTTTACATTTTTCTCCTATATTTCTTGCCCTCCCTGCTTTGTCTTCTTCCTCGTTTTAAGTGTACGCCTGAGTTTTGCCAGTGATAAACACCTAAACCAAACACACACTCTAATACACAGCTGTACACGGCCACCATAGAGTTGTGTACAACTGGAGAATGGAATTAAATTGGGAAAAGCCTCTGTTTTCCCTTTTGTCCGCTCTCTCAACGCACACACTTTCCCTCCCATGAGAGCATTCAATGACATCACGTTTGGTCCTCTAGTGGATTGTGGGAAATATAAGGAATGTCATTCTCTCATACCAGGACACTTGAGTTCAGTCACACATTGTCATTGTGTGCATAAGCACACTCATTCTAACACACAGATTATTTACCTCTATACCCTGTCTTTAGTAGGTTTTTTGTGCCATTATTAGAAACCAGCTAATTCCATATTTTGTGTTTCTTAACGTTTGCTTAAACAGGTCCTCTTCTGGTAACTCAGAACGATCTTAATCTTCATAAATTAATTACTTTTTTTTTTAAAGAAAGTTTTCAAAACCAAAAAAGGGAGATCATCATATAACTTATGTTTTGTATCTTATGTATAAAATATCATTTGCATTTTATCGGAGATGCTCACATATACACCCAGAAGCTCCAGTATTCACTCAAAAACATCACACTGAACAGGGAGGTTGGAAAGCGGCAGCTGCGCTTGTACTCCAGCAGGATCGGTGGAAAAACTGATCCTGCCAGGCAGCAGGAATGTCAGCTGAGCTTACGCAATGCCTGAGTGTGTTTATGATATATTTATAGACACTAAATCCATATACAAACTAAACATTCTCATATTTAATTAAATTATAAAACAGTCAGTTTTAATAAAATCTTACTTTTAAGGTTAGTTTCTTTTCTCTCTGTCTCACTCAGATACTTTATTTGTTGTTTGCATTTGATTTTAACGCATGTGTTTTTGACTCACTTGTATTTGTGCCCCTGGAGTTAGGAGCAGTCGCAATCTGCTTTAAGCTGCTCATCGTGCAAGCAGGTGAGTCACTGACAAGAACGCCCAAAAAAGGCATGGTAGAGGCGCAAAGGAAGGTGGGGAAAGGCTGGGGAGAGGGCAGAGGATGCAGAAAGGACGGGGAAGTCTGGCTTACAGTTTCAGCCTATTATCCTGTTTCATTTTTCTTTTCATTTTCTGTCTCCCCCATCATTCCTCACTTTGAACTTATACTATTAGCTACTTGTTCCATGGGACTAATTAGCTGTCGCTTTCATTTAACACCCCCCCCCCAACACACACACACACAAACGCACACACAGACACACACACATACACGGCCACAATGAGTGAATCCTTGTATAACGATTGCATATGTCTGACAGTTATCCTGAGGGGAAAGTATGATAAAAACAAGTAGTTTAGCTCACTATTACATTAAATTCCCTTTTAGTGGACATGTTTTATAAAGAGAAGATGATATTAAGGAGCTTGTTGCAGTCGCTCAATATTCATGTTGCAAGCCTTTTGACTCTATATGGCAACAATAATTATGTCAGTGATCAGTCTCCAACCCTGAGGGACCATCCTGCTCCTGTTTAACACCAGTGTGTTGGCCTACATTATCCACTAAATCCCATTGTTATTAACACTGACAGTGTGGATTAATGCTGAGGAGAGAGAGTGGAACAAGGCATAAAAAAGTACACTCCATTTTCTACTGTATAGCAGCCATAATAGTGCAGGTTTGGGTTACTGACATGTCAACTGTGCCTTCTGTGTTAAAGTTATATTTTCCTTTGTCAGACATCATAGAAATGTTAAAGCAGAGCCGTTCTGTAAAGCAAAGTTATCAATCTTAGCCCCATCTCTTTGCTCCATGCAGCAAAGTCATGTTACCTCAGCACTGGCAGACCTGGTGGGAAATGTAATCCCAGCACCTGGTCAAAGTAGAGCAGTGATGATGCTGGCTCCACTGGCAAAAAGAGGGAACTTAGTATGGACCATTTTAACCACTTAGAATGACTGTGGAAAATAAATTATGAAAAAGTATTCTTAGAAGAATTTTATTTATTTATTTATTTATTTATTTATTATAATTTTACATTTTAAGTTTAAATGTAAAAAGATTACTGCTCATACTAAAGATAGTATGAGCAGTAAATTAAATCTTTAAATTATTATTACATTGTAACAAAATCTTAAAAAAGCCAAAAGTTTAAATATGGCCTATTATAATGTGATTTGTCACAATGATTGTGTGCAAAGTGGAGATGGTATCCACCAAGATGCAGAAGGGAATTATTACTGGCATACATCTTTACTACAATGCAATAGGTCTCACAAACTGCAATAATATGATGAAAACAGTGTTAAATAATGAAAATACTTTATTGATCCCAGAGGGAAATTCGAATTGTAGTAGTTTTATAAATACATAAATATTTAATGAAGGGTCTTCACTGTTCTTGTTGGGATGGTGCCGTCCACACAGAAGTCCATATAATCCGTCACACAGTCAATCTGTTGATTTCATCTGCATGAGGACCATAATGTGTTGATCATAATGTGTTCCAATGTGTTTACATATGCCAAATATAACTTTAGTCCGATTTTTTAGGTAATTACTGGTATGTCAGAGGTTACAGAGTTGCACTGGATCATTTCAGTGTATCGGATTTCCACTTGCTGGTTAGTTTGTATGATTCAGTCCAGGTTCAGTCCTTATTTAAAGATAGACATGGGCATATTAAATGCATATTTCAATGTAAATATGCAAGATTGTAGCTAAACACTTTAGATTTTTAGATAAATAAGCAGATAAATAACAATATATTACATAGACAACTTATAACTGCATGATATAGGAACAAAACATAACATAAAACATGGACAACACCACACATTTACATCAAAATGTTGCATCTAGTTAAGAAAATGTGTAAAACACTTAAATAATAATAACAAACAAACATTGTTACATTTTTATGTGTTTTTAAATTTTTTTCTAACCTTAGCATGTCCAGAAACACGTTTCCCTAAATGAAACACCCGTTTCACAAATTGGACCTGGTAAACAGTTTATTGCTATTTTTTATGTTTTGTTTATTGTTATATGTGCTTCATGTTTGAGGTGCAACTCCATTCAGTTGCTACTTCTGTTCAGCCCAAGCTTCTGTTTTAGGGTATCCCTGGCTGGGTTTGAAATGTTGTTTATGATCTGGTCTTTCACTGGTCTGTTCTAATTATACATTTCACTACTAAAGCTGGCGCACTGGTTCTCAAGCTGGTTCTTTTATATGACATATTATTTTTAAAGTCCATTACAAGAAGAGTACAACAAAGAAGTCATATAAGTCAGCAGGAATTTCTTTTGGTCTTTAATCCGTTTGCCAGAAATAACACCACATGATTCATTTTGATTATAATTAGTCCCAAAATAACCTTCTGACTTTGTATCATCCTTAATGATGAATTGCTGATCACACAAAAAGGCAGAATATGTAAAGTAATAACTTGAAGTTTTTTACTTTACTAAATTTACTACATATGCATTAATCTTGCAACAATTGCCACAGTTTGCCTGCCAAAAAATGTATTTCTTCTTTGTCAAAAGCTAATTAGCACTAAATTTGTTTGCAGCAGGGAAATGATTCCTTATTTGCAATGGAGACGGGATTATTTATGGTGCTCATACACATATTTTGCTCCAGTTTATATGCAGAATCAGTGAGAAGCCAAAAATTGCACAGTTGTTTTGATATAAAATAAGAGGGAATATCCAGCCATAGCGTGCAGTTTGGCATCCATGTCAGAGAGGAAAGCTGGCAGAAGACAGGCCGTTGTGTGTGTGCACGTGGATGTTTGTGCAACAGGCATAAGTTGGCTAACTGGCAGGAAGAAACTTTTAGAGTTCAATAAATGTTCATGTTTTTTTTTCTAGGTCAAAGCCAAATGTTATTTGTATGTGCAAGTGGAAAACTGAATCCAAATCCAGAGAACAGGAACTTAGTGATGAAATGATGAATGCTGATGTGTGTTGGACAGAGTATGTGTGAAGGTTGTGATAATCTTGTAGCAATTCACACAGTGTGGTCGTTTTTATTGGCGGTCCGTTGAGCTCATCACTTCAGATGGATGTCTACTAAACACACTCACACCGTCTTCACACTCCTATCGCACCTGTCATGACAAGCTCGCATCATACTTTTAATGCCTTTAAATGTGTGGCGTCAGCGTGTCTTACATGTCTTGCGTAACATTCAAAAGCAGCTTCTCTTGCAATATTTAATGAGTTAACTGGGAAATCCCATTTAATTTCAATTTCTATGTAAAATGTACCTCTTTTCACATGTGTACATAACACAGACAGGAAGACACTACACTAGCTTTCTTTGCATTTCCGGGTGGATATTAAGGTTCTTTTAGTGGCTGATAAATGTCATAATGGTCTTATTTCTTCTAAACATTTTAGTTTTAATTGATTTTTGTTTTTCATTTTTATCTCCAGAGTTTTCCTCCTGGACATCCTCCTAACCTGGAGCTTTGCCTGTTACAGGGTTGCTGCTATGGTCATAGCATGCCAAGCAGGAACCTGAAGAATGATTGCTGCAACCATAGCAAAACTATAATAATGAATAATAATTAACTTTATTAATCTCACATGAAGAGAATTGTATCAAAAGGGCTTTGCAGTGGATAAAAGCATTAAAGTGGTTCAGCTGCATCAGGCAGATGATAAAAAGTTATAAATTATCTCAAACAATCAGTTTTGAATTTTTATTCTTTGTACACCCTGGTGGAACAGCTCAAAGTGTCCGCATCCAAGATGGCCAATAAATGTACGTCTTTCGTTGCCACTTGTAATAATATATCTAATCGAGAGTCTCAGTAGTTCAGCCACTCCCGATCCTCAATGTATCAAAATATATTGGTACTGAAAAGAACGAATTGGACAAAATCAATCGGATATTGGTAAAAAAGTCAATACCAATATTAATGATAACAATAATAATAATAATAATCAGAATAAATTTGTAGCAGTTTTCCAACTGTCCTAACTTAGTTGCTGGAATAATTTCTTCTCTATCACTTTATCCTCTATTATGTTATGATACATAGCCATGTCATAAGGAGAGTAGTTTATATTTGAAAGCTGTTTCTTTTCTTTTCAAACTTAAAGGGCCTATATTATGCTAAATCGACTTTTATGAGCTTTTAACCTTCTATTTGTGTTAATTGTACCTTAAAACAATCCCCAGAGTAGTTTTATTTTTCATACATGCTTTTTGTAACTTTATATCTGTGAAAAGAAGGGTTTGGCTCAAGCAGAGTAGACGCCTGATACCTCCGTGTGATGTCACAGAGAGGTTACTCACCCTCCCCAACCTGAACATTTTAACGCTCACCTCCACCAGGAAGTACCTGCTGCTGCTCGCTTGTCAACAGACACGCCTCCCGCACGCCGGCTACAACCACACTGCAGACTCGGTCCGCTTTGTTTTGTTTTTGGATTTTTGGTTGGTTGATTTTGAACCATTATTTTTTTGTGGATAGCCAAATAACATAAGATTATAATCACTATGTCCAATTGGAGAAAATGTGTTTTTGGTTGTGCAAACGTGGGCACATCATATAACCTACCAAAGAAGAAAAGCTACGAGAAAAGTGGTTAGCGTTCATATTTGGAAACCCACAACAGGAAGTGCGGAAACATCTTTTTATTTGCGAGTAGCTTCCAGAACTTCTGCCTTTTTAAAAGTGGATTTACTTCCAAGTTGATTTTACAACCTGGGACGATTCCCCCCATCAGAGGAGCAACAGGAGATGCGACACCAGCAGTGAGTACGACGGCAGCAGGCAGTCAGTCAAAACTGTAGGCCTAAATTGTCTCATAAATGTCAAATATAACAACAGGTAACCTACATATACTGTATGTCGTTAGTTTTTGTTGTTGTAACGCAGCTGTTACCCTGCATGTGATGCCTCATGCGCATTTATTTGCTCTTTAAGCCTAAGTAGTAATGTAGGGCATTGCCACAGACCCCATCCACCCTGGCAACGAACTGTTTGTACCGCTTCCATCGGGAAAGCGGTACAGGAACATTAACACTTAATATTAACTCTGGCCGGTTGTTGCAGATTTCTCACAGGGCTGTGTGGTATGCGGGGGACAAGCTATTAGGACTAGCTATTAACAGCTCAACTTGCTGTTCTTATGTAAATTCATGACATGAAGAATGTAAACACTTTGGCCATCTCCAGTCATGCATTTGCCACTGAAGAGACCTCACAGCAAGAGATGACAAGAAATGAGTGGTATGACAAAACTATAGTATGGTGCATGATGCGAAATGCATGTTATTATCATAAATGTGCAGAGGATACACTGTGAAATGGCAAATATAGCATAATATAAGACCTTTAATCTGCAGAGGTAAGGATAGAAAGAGGAAGAGGAAGAAGAATTTAAATTATTTCTTAGCATGATTTATATGAAATCACTGATAAAGAAATTAGACTGGAGCTCTGCAGAGAAGCAATGTGATTATTGGGAATACAATGTTATGTATTTCAGTGACACATAGCTGGACATAACTTTTAGACTACACAGGTAGACAATAGTTGTTAAAAAGAGCAGATTGCCATGCTTGATTAGTTAAATTCTATAATCTGCATCGTTACACTGTATTCTTTATAATTCATATGTTCCCTCAGTATGCAATCTATAAAGTGCATAAGCGGAGATCAACTACTAAATCAGCAAATATGGCAGTTTATTATCAGCAGTAAATTATAATCAATAAAAAATATTTTTAAAAAACTCATATTATGGAATTATTTTCATAATAATGTTGAAAATGAAAATAGTATTATTCCCATTTTCTCACTGCAATATGTCTGCTTATTAACTGCGTTTGTGTCCTGCTTTTCTAAATTAGATAGTGAACAAACCAATGCAGGGAAGCTCAAGAAGAAAAAAGTGAGAAAATAAGTGGAGGGATGGAAACAGCAAAGCAATGCACTGGTGAATGCCTGGAGTGATTGGAATGGGGCACAAGTGAATATTTCAGCAACAGGGTGGAACAACAGGGTTGGATCAGGTGAGAGAAACCCTCTTTTTAAAATATTCATAGAAAAAAGGCAAGAAAAGACCAAATCTTTCTATTTTCACTGCCACTCAATCATGCACACAACACTCTGCCCAGACTCCATACGTTTTGTCACCATGGTAGTTGAGGATGTCAACACAGTCTAATGTAATAAGACAGATGCTGGCTGTTGTTATTGCAGCCAGATCAGGTGACATGTGTGATTCAGAAGTTGGAGGTATGACCACTGTGACTCTTGTACCATGAAAATGAAGTGATTGGATAGAGGGAGCCACTCGTCATCAGATCTCACAGCAGATCCAGTCCAAAAGTTACATGTATGCGTACCATAGATTTACTATCAATTACACACACAAACTGATTGTATTGTGTGTGATGTGTGGAGAGAAAAAAATCAGCTGTGGGCTCTAAGGGATTCTTTTGTAATCACTGCATCAACAAGAAATGCTCAGTGTTCTTTTGACCTGCAAGGCCACCATTGATTCACTGTCAGACAAACATTTTCACACAAGATTTAACTGACCTGTAGATCATGCCAGTCTTTTGTGCAACCGTATCCTCTTTACCCAGGCCGAACATTTTCAGGTACCAGTTGGTCTCCATCTCTCTGATCAGAGCAGCTTTATGTCGCTGCAGCACCACCTTCTTTCCAGACATGGAATTGCGTTTTGCATCTTGGGAGTTGCTGCGTTGGGCTCTTGATCCGCTTATGGAGGCCACTGAGTGTTTCCTGGGCATACCAGGTGGCTGGTGCCCTCCGCCGGGCCCCCCAAAGGTACCTCCGCTTCTTGTGGCTAGCATGGCCCAAGCTCTTTCCCCGTCCTCCTCAAGGGTACGATTAGGATAATGAAGGGCAACTCAAGGTTTCCAAAACGTTCTCCAAGTCCCTCACTTCCTTTTTGGAGTATGACTTAGAAGAACAGACTTGTCTTTACTGACCGAGCAGTCCACTCCACCTTTTCTCTACCTTTGAGCTTTCATATCCAATTTTCTATCATGTTCTGTTTGATGGCTCCAAATTTCTTTCCCTTCTTTCTCTCTGTTGATCTTTCTGTCTGTGGAGATTGCTCTCTGGTCTCTTATAGCCTCATCTAGCGTGAAACTGGATCCTGTTTTCCCTTGTCTCGTCACAGCCTGCCCTGACCTAAAAGGAGGGAGCCAAACATGCCAGTGTGTCAACAATGCATGCACTCCCAACACATACACACTGCAAACACCATATCTGTACACCACACCCTCATGTTCAAAAATAACATTTATGAAATAGATTTAAAGACATCGGCAAAAAAAGTTAAAGAGGCAGGTAATGAACACACTGCAGAAACTGATGGACAGCTAGTAACAATAATTAAGACACCCAATTCTGAAGGCATACATGTATCTCTTCATCGCCTGAGTTCCTACCAGAGACAGCTCTATATTTAAGCTTTTCCTGGACCACTTCATTGTCTTAACACCATTCTTTGTGTCATATGACTCCAGGCTGGTGTGGGCAAAGCACTAATTTACACCTTTGTCAAGCATAACAATGTGAAAACCCAGACAACTGGCTTCAGTCCATCCTAGAATATTAAAAGACACCCAGTATGTTAAATATTTATGTTTAAGCCTTCACATTTGTCAAAAGTAAATAAGTGCGCCCTGAAAATGATAGGATGTATGTTGGAATTGTGTGGCTATTGCATGGTAGGTTCAAAACAGGGTCCTGTTAAGTGAAATATGGAGATATTTGGTGATTGACATGTCTGCTATCTAGAACTGAGAACTGCTTATTGGCAGATTTTAGACTTTAAATCCACTTGTCTAACACATTTGGTGAAGTAGATTTGCTGCCCAAAATGAACCAGATAAAAGGGCCTGTGGCAGCCAAGAAGATGTGTCTGAAAAGAGGTCATTGAAGGTGAGCGTATACTGAAGACCGAGGAGATGCTCATTAGTTTTCTACAGGTCAGAGAGGGAATGTATGCTGAAGAGATGGTAACTCATGTGAGATAGCTGAAGGAGGAGACAATAAGGACAAAGTGGCCCTTTACTCCACATAGTTAGATATCTGAACTATAGATATGTAAAACAGGCCAGATGTTGCACATTTTTAGAAACAAAAGCTTAATGGAGCTGTTTCCATCACTTTAGTCAGTGTTTACATTTCTAATTCTTAAAGTGTTCTTTTAGTGGTTAAAAAAAAAACACTAAAAGTCCTTTCTCAGAGGTCATACATACTGTAAATCCACAAATGATGTTATTTCAAGTTAAGTCTCATCTTTAAAAGCTCTCTGTGTCCAAGCTGTGTGGACTGAGAATCCTCCTGATATCCAACCAGATACTCAGATTTGTGTCCTTTGGGGTCAAGTGAATGGATCAGGGGTGGAGTGTCATTCCTGAATTATTGAGCCAAGTAACAAGAGCTGCACAGCACCCTGGACATGTCTAAGGGGCCGAAGAGGAAAGGTGTGATCAGTGGTAACTCTTCTGTCTGGTCTGCAGCTCATTCTGGTTATTCTCCTCCAGTCAGACCATGTATTTTCACCAGTACATTACCATATTAGGACCACTGGTGGGATTCTGGTATCAATATTTGTTAATTTGTAAATGTTAAATCACCTGTTTTTCTATACCATTATAAAGGCTTTTCTTTTAAATTATTGATTAAGACATTATCAGATTTAATGTGATAGTTTGGCTATGCGTTAACTAGACTTGTGTCAGAGTTTCAGAGCTGTGCAGTGTCAGCGGTAAGATCCAACAAGGTTGCACAGAGTGTACATAATGTGTGAATTTGTTTGAATAAATTGGCACACATGGCACAGTGGCCTGCACAACGCACATCATGTGGAAGACGTCCAGTTCTTTGGGGTTGCTGCCAGAGAAGATTCCTAACACAAAGTCTATCTGATCTGACCTCTCTGTAACATCATCACTTAGGGGGAAATTCTAACGTGAACAAAATCCGTCATTCAAGGTCTTTCTCCTGAACCTCCGCTGAGACGCAAACTGATACAGAGAACTATGCAAATGTACACTCCACAGCTACACTTACACGCACACAAAGAGGATCAGATCTTTCTATGTTTGATACAGCTTTGTTAGAATGACCATCATTATCCTGGTAGAGTGATGTTCTGAGATAATCAGTTATCAGTATTTGTTGGCTTTTGTTATTTACTGAGGACATGTTCATCATGAATGAACAATGGCACGAATTGTTACTCATTGCTCACAGTTTAATTTTGCCTTGAGAAGATCTACATTGTCCTGTGATGTGGTCTCAGACCCTGAGAGGATTTCATTATTAGACAGATGTGGTGAGGGGATAGTAATAGGGTGATAAGTGATGAAAGAGGGCAAGAAACTTAAATACTTTAAATGAAAATGTGTACAAACATGCCCATGCATGCACAACCACACAGGCATCAAACTATATGGGGCAAAAAGGAACAGCTGCACTTTCCACTATTAAACTAGCAGAGCAAAAGGAGCCCAGCAACCTCCTGTTGGTTTCCTTTTCACTCGCAACTCGTGTCGTTAGGCATTGAGATGATAAACTTGTTCAACAAGAGGTTAAGAGCTGTTTATTTTTAAAAATGGACATAGATTATTTTTAGATTTAAAAATCTTTCTAATCCGTCTCATGTAATGAGAGACTGTAACAATATTACAGTGAAAGTGTTTCATTTGCCACTGACAAACTGTCACATTGATACTAGAAAAAAACATTTTATTTAGATTATACTCATCATCTTCACTAATGGCAATTTATTTAACTTTCACTTGTGAATAAATGTGTGACAAGTGAAAAGGTTTAATAGTGGAATCACTTGGAAAGCTACATTTCCGTTTAACACTAGGCCTTATTTGTTGGATGCCATTACTTTCTATTTTGATTATTACTCAACTAAAACAAGCAACGTGACTGTTGAACACTTGATAACTGTTTGGATAGAAGCGTTTTGATGGAAACTAGCTACTCTGCCTCACTGTGTGGTTCATTTCTCTGGAAATCTGGAGATTTCTCAGAGTATACATGCACACAACCTCATTCAGTGTTTGCTCCTGTTGTGTTTCCTTCTTAAATGACCATAGGAAGGAAAATTTTAGCTGTAAAGACTGTTAGCTTTTGATAACAGAACTTGGAGCATCCCCATATTCAAATGGAAGAGCCTCGTCCTGGATACATTGTTTGACCGATGTTGGCTGTCTCAGCTTACCATAAATAAAACTTCATGGTGTGAACGTCACACAGTCTGGAAACTTACATTAATCTTTCAGCTTGGTTTGCTGTTGCTGCTGCATAAACACTGGCTAAACTAAACGTCATCCACAGCCTCTTGTGTGGCCAATATAGCATGTAGGGAAAAAATATGTTGACCTTCTTTAGTCCCATAACAGTCTGAGTTAATTACTGAACATTTTTAGGGTTTCCGTGTGGCTATTTGTCTGTAATCTTTCATCAAGAAAAACTGCACTGGATGAAACTTACTCATATATGTTGTCTTATTGCCTTGTTGTTGCGTCACTGCTAAGTTCAGGTTAGCCCTTCTCTGCAACATGACAAGCTGAAAAACAGAAATCCATTTCAGTTTGGAGAAAAAACTCACGACTGAAGAATGTTCCGAGTTCAAGAAGCATTTCTCTTTTTCAGCTGTGAAGCAACAATAGATTATATCTTATAGTCAGATTGTTAAACAAACCAAAAGTCTCTTTAAATTTGAAAAATGTCACATATAATGATGCTAAGAAGTCTTACAGTTAATTAAATATGCAAATAAACACTTATCTGGATCTTAAATGATCCCTTTACATGAATCTTTAATACCTAAACTATTCATGTGTCTGGTCTCAGAAGGACAGGAGGTCCTTTATTTGCAGTGTTAACCTGTTTTAATGCAACCTGTCTGTCACACTGCTAAACTTCCACCGGAAAGCAGAGTAAACAAATGAAGGCATGCATTTTAAAGGTTTCTAAAAATAAGTAATTAATTGCTGTATTTTTTTATCCCACCTGTGTAGTAAAATATGAGGAATGTAATCTTTAAAATGTATTTTTTATGTTCCTGGGAGAGTTCAGCAATGAGCATGCTGCTCTGAAGATGATCACCATCTTTTTTTAATTTGTACATGTGATGTTGAGCTCAAACAGGGGACCCAAATGCAGGACTTCTGAGACGGTATATCAGAACTGAGATTTATTCCACAAATCAGGTAGAAACTTAAGATAATATTTTTCACTCTTCCTCATAACAGTTTTAACAATCTGGCAAAGAACTAAGGAAACAACTGAATTTATACAGGCAGGAGGAAATTGAAACCAGGTGAAAACAATCAAAGCAGGATAGACAGGAAGGGCAAGACACCTGAAATGAGAAGAGAGTTAGAACTTCAAAACAAAACAGGAAGCATATCACCCAGCAAACATGGCTGGACACAACAGTACCCCCTCCTCAAGGGCCGGCACCTGACGGCCCAGCCAGACCAGGGCGGCCACCATAAAAGTCCGAAATAAGAGTCTTATCCACCACGAAGCTGGCAGGAACCCACGAGCGTTCCTCAGGACCATAACCCACCCAATCCACCAGAAACTGACGACCCCGACCCCGCCGCCGCACATCCAGCAGGCGATGAACAGCATAGACCGGACCACCATCCACCATCACAGGTGGCGGAGGGGGCACGGCGGGCGGGACCAAAGGACTGGTTGTGACAGGTTTAAGCCTGCTGACATGAAACGTGGGATG
>JBAMHV010000009.1:21039485-21062067 GCA_037177535.1 Pseudomugil gertrudae
AATATTTGGAATTATGCATAAGCCCCGCCCCCTGGTGACCAGAATAGACGCTTCTTATTCAGAGACCTATTTCTCTGGCTCTGTTGACACAGCAAGGTCCAAATGAACTCAGACAGCAGAAAACACGTTAGTGAACAGGTCCAGTGAAAACCATTGCTGATTGTTACTGTTATTGGTGTTTATGTACACCTAGGCGGGAGGGAAAGCAGGCTCAGCACCACAACACGGCATGGGCTGTGGGATTGTTTTTCTGTTAACTTGCCTGTAAATAACGTCAGCTGCAGATTTTTATGCTTGTTTGACCAAAGTGTCATTTATTACTTGAACTTCCTCTGCTCGCTCTGCTGTCATGACTCTCTCACAGGTGTCCGCAATAAAACAATAACCCATCCATCCATTATCTACCGCTTATTCTCTGAACGGAGTTGCGAGAGCCAACTCTCCAGCTGATATCGGGCGAGAGTCGGGGTACACCCTGTCCAGGACAGTCTCCAATCAGTCTATCCCCAAGGTGCATGTCTTTGGACTGTGGGAGGAAGCCGGAGTACCCGGAGAGAACCCACGCTAACACGGAGAAAACATGCAAACTCCACACAGAAGGCACACGGGTATCTGGTTGGACCCCACCCACCCACACACACACACACAGTTGAGGCTCGAAGCCATGTGTTAACCAACTGCACCACAGTGCAGCCCTTAAAGCAATAACCCCTGGATGCTAAACGTTACGGGAACGTGAACACAACAGTACATACACGACACGTTTCCCATCCGAACTGGAACGCACCCCACTGCCCACGCGTGCGCACAACTTCACTTAACACAGAGACAGAGTTAGAAAGACTTAAATAAAGAGTGTACTGGAGGGCTATCTATCTATAACAAAAAATAAACATGCCCCCTCGTGATAAATCCATTAGTGTTTCACACAACACCAGTGAGGATTGCAAATTCTGGTCCAGAAAGTAAAAATCCCGTCCAGCAGCTGTTAGAACCAGTCACTTAACCAGCTGAATTTAATGAACACAGTTCATCTGCCTGTTAGTGAAACATCTGTTCTAAATGCTCCATGAACAGAGCCGGACTTTTACATTATAGGACCTGGATTTGCACACCTCTGCACAATACTAAACTACATTTAATTAAGAATATCAATGTGAGCACTTTAAGAAAATTATATATAACTGTAACTCAGTTTTTTTTCTTTGTAAATTAAGTAGAGTTCATTTTGGATAAAGTAGTAACTAACTGGCACAACACCACTTGGTATATAAAGTCTTGTCACTAAACTAGAATAAGACTTATATATCTCTTAAAATCACACTGAGCACATCATCTTGGTGAACTGCAACATCAATCTCAGAGGGTAAGAAATGATAAGCATCACAATGAGAAAGATTAAATACATTGCTTCTTTTTTTTTACCTCTTACTGGGATACAAACTATCAAAAGAAGACGACACAAATGGAACGTACATTTGTACTCTTCATAAAATCAAGGCAGCTCATCAAACCTGTGCATATCTTATCTTGGCTTTAATCAGATCAACATACACGAGAACGTAAAAAAGCTAAATATTGTCATCCTAACAACTCTTTCAGACAATAGGTGACTTTGTAATGCAGTGCAGTAAGGCATAAACACACCTTTTTATGAGATAATCTAAACAGTTTGGATATAGAGTCACACTCAGACAAATGCGAAGTACAATAAACACACATTCATTTGTCCCAGTTTAGCACCAGTGTTCATATCCACTCTGGTCAGCTGGCAGTAAAATAAAAACACATTCCTTTGCTGCTCTGTCACCAGCATGGTGTATTACAGTCCACACTGACAGCTTTCATTGAACAGTTAATAGCTTCACAGATTCTTAAGTCACATGAGAGCTCACACGTTCACTGCATTCATGACACAGAAGCTGACTTGTGGAAATTATTATAAGAAATTTATTGAAGGTAATAAAAGGAGATTAGGAAATGCTTGACATAATTATTCCTAATCATTTTTCTTTTATAACAATAATATAAGAGCTTATCCCAGTAGAAAACTTGTTTCTATGACTTCCTCTGATGTTGTCACTTAGCATCTCTGGTCCTTCTCCTCGTTGGCTCATTTAGGACACTATCCACTCCAAAAAGTATTTCAAAAATGGATCTTTCTGACCACCGAACAATTTATAACTTTGCGTCAGACTATTATAAAGGAGCTTTGGTCCAGAAAAGCCACTGCAATGCTGGATTGTGTCTTTCTATTTGTGTGATAGAGCTTTTGCCCACATTTGACACGTTACAGTAAAGTGTGTTCACAGACCTATTCAGTGATTTCCAATACAGAAACCTATGCCTTTTCTTAAAGCAGGGCCTCTTGAATGCTTGAAGATTATAAGCATTCAGGTTTGACCTTCAGTCCTGTCTTGGATGTGCAGATTCCACCTGATTCTTTTTTTTAACCTTTGGATATTATACACTGTACATAACAGTATCTTTAACGTTTTTTTTAATGCTGCATTGATGCATTTTCTGGAGTTGTTCCACATTTTTTAAACACAGTTAGTTGCAGATTAATGAACCTCAGGCAGTCTGAACACGTCAGAGGCTCTGCCTCTGAATTGCTACTTTTATGCATTCTCATGTTACTGACATGATGCAACGTATTTAGTGCTCAAATGCTTCTCCAGTTTGATTTTTGCTTTTTTGAGATGTGTTTCATGCATTCATTTTCAAAATGAGCAAATATTTTCAGTGAATGGTAAATTACATCATGGTAAATGTCTCAGTTAGATTATTGTGTTCTTTATGTTCTGTTGTGTATTAAACAGGTTTATGAGTTCTGCACATTAGTATAATCTGTTTTTTTTATACTTTACACATTGCTAGTTGTTAGCAAGCATGGTATTTTCTGCATCTTCCCTCTCTGCATACTCTTTGATGTATATTTTATATTTCATGCAACTCTATCACAATCCACTCGACCAGTAATCTGCCTTGAAGTCTTGAATCCCAGTGTGAGGGTGTACATTAACTAAAACCTACATGTACAGCAGGGGGGCTCCAATTCAGTCCACAATATCTACCATCCTGCAACTTTCTGATGTAATCAATGAATGGCTTGTTATCAGGCTTCTGAAGAGCTGGGTGACATGTGAATGAGGGAATGGAGCCATCGATTTAGGTCTGTTGAATATGGGTTCCATCTAAAAGTTGAAAGATGGTAGTGCTTGAGGACAGAACTCCGGCACCCGTGAGGTACGGTATAGCTGCTGCAGCTGGCTCCCTCCGCTGCATTCTTCCAGCTAGCTAACATATTGACAGCATTTCCAGACAGCATATATACCTGAAACACTCATGTACACATTTGTTTTTAATTGAAGTGATCATTTTATGCATTGTATTTGGCTTTCTAGTTTCATTTTCATCTGACTCCTGTTGTTTCTTATGTTCATTGCCAGATTTTTTAAAATAAAGTGATAAAACCAAAATTATCAGCTGTGAGATGATGAAACTCAAAACCTTGAAATGGGTAATCATTTCTGATACATTTGCCTTTATGAGAAACTTTTTCACATTATGGTAACAGTTCACTATAATAAAATGTTACGTGTACATACGTGTTAAATGCTTACATGTACAGAAATCACAAAGTTGGGCAAAAACCATTATTTTTATTGCTTTAAGTTTTGAAGCACAACCCAACATGTTATTACATAAAACATTAATTACAATAGTATGAATTGCATTTTGCTAACAGAGAGCAAATTCACAAATTACCATGTCAATATGAAGGAAAGGTTTTTACCTAAGTGTTTTATAACACAAGGTTGATGCATATTACCAGATAACAATAAAAAACCTAATTTAAAGATTGTAGGATGAAAAGAGCCTCAATATTATTAATTTGCTTAAAGATTACTAAAATGACACTGAACATTTTAAATGGATTTGAGCCAAACTTACTGACATCTTAAATCAAGTAAAGCCAAAATAATGTGCCAAAAAGAGAGTTTAATGATATATTAATATAAGTTCAATAGATTTTTGCTGAAATGTGTTTAAATGATTTTTCCTACTTTCAAGATGCAGATTCATGTGACAAATGTACTCATTCATTATATTATTTGACATTTTGCAAAATGCAGTATGTTTTTTACTGTTAACTTAAGATTAGCTTAATATAATTGAATCGCAACATTAGAAACCCCGTTAAACTGAACCAATTATGTAAGGTATCAGCTTGTTGCACAATCAGATGTTTTTTTAGTTAGTGGTGTCTTTCATCTTTATCTCAGTGGATCATCAATGGCAGTAGATGCAAACGATGCATTGACCTCTGTGGCAGCTGTCGCGAGGGAAGCGGAGGTCCCAGTCAGACACCCATCACGTTTGGCACGGGGCCTCATCATCTCTTCTTTGTTGCGTTCAGGTTTGACTAAAAGAACGTAGCACTTAGGGAAGAAGATACAGGTAAGAAGGCCAAAGCTGGAGGCCAGAATGGCAAAGATCTGGACAGCGACCATGAACTTGCCACGTGTGCTGAGATACGCCGGGACAAAGGAGATCCACACAATGAAGAAGACCAGCATGCCGAAGGTCACACATTTTGCCTCACTGGAAAAACACACACACACATTTAAAACCAATACAGCAGCAAATTCCAAATGACTTGTTATTCCTAACATGTCAATTTATTTATTTATGGACGTATAGTTGTTGAATATGAAGGCAGGTAAACAGATGTTAACTCGACATCTGTGTGCCACATACCTGAAGTGGTCTTCCAGTTTGCGTGCTATGAAAGCAAAAATGAAGGCCAGCAAAGCCAGCAGAATGTCATATGCAAAGATGCAACAAATGAAGACCACAGAGCCTTCATCACACTCCAGGATGATCTTTATATTCTGGGCGGACGTGTTTTTAATAGGATGCGGAGGGAGGACGATGAGCCAAACTGTGCACGCTATAGCCTGGATTAAAAAACGATAATGTCAGCAATATTTCAGGATGATCACCTGATGTTACAAACATTCAGATGTCCACAAGTTATGTCATGTCTTTACCTGTATTAATGTTGCCACAGCAGCTATTGCCCTCTGGTGGGCACAGGTGAGACTATCAACTTCTGGCTTTGTTGTGGCACTGATGTCGTTGTTATTTATATTGGTTACAATCAGATCAGGGCTGCCATTGTTAGCTGCTGCTTCTGCTGCAGCTTTTGCAGCCTTGGCAGCCACTTTGGCTCTAACTCGGGCTGCTTTCAGGGCCTGCGCTCTCAGCATCAACACTGCTGCTTTACCTAAAAGAAAGAACGTATCTAACTGCACAGACACCCTTTAAAACAAACAGGCTTCTGCTTCATTCATCTGTCTGCGGTATGCAAATGGAGTAAAAGAAGAGACGGCCAATAATTTACCCATGATGGAGGAAAGAGAGAGAGCAAAGCCCAGAGCTAAAGCTACTTGACTGGTCATGCAGCTCCAGTGCTTGGGCTCCCCAAGGAAGACGATGGAGCAGAGGAAGGTCACCACCAAGGAGAAAAGAAGCGAGAAACTCAACAGAGCATCGTTGGCTTTGACAAGAGGGGTGCCGATATGCAGAAAAAATACCACCTGGAAAAAAGAGAAAGAGAGTACAGATAGTTCCTGACTTACAACATCAAGGTATCTACAGGAGGTGGAGTGATTCTCACCCCAACAGCAATGGTCACTAAAGCTCCAAAGGCAGAAATGGCGATAAGGGTGATTCCCAGTGGTTCTTCAAAGGCCAGAAATTCTATGATTTTCGGCACACAGGCATCGTTAGCATCGTTGGACCAGTAATCTCCACTGCACAGGATGCATTCACGAGCATCTGTCCAACCGGAAAGAGAAGGCAATAAGAGGGGAGCAGGCTCACGACTGACAATGTCATGTATAATGTTGTCATTTTGGCTATGATATCATGTACCTGAATATAAAGACACCTTAAAACCTAAAATAATTCAATTGAGTTGAAATAATGTTGTCTTTACCTTCTTCACAATGGGACATGAGAAACATCTGATCAAAAACATATATTTTAAAGGAATATTTAGCAAATTGGATACTGACTGGTTATGTTGCTGATTTCTCCGTCAGCACATGGGATACAATCAAAACAGCAGACCGGCTCCCCCTGCCGGATCCCCTTCCTGGTGCCAGGCTGACAGTTTTCACTGCACACTGACCGAGGAGGCTTAAACACACCGAAGCACAGACAGCTCAAATTTACATATAGCAGAGCATGCGTTAAGCTGCTGTATAAATCAATATGCAACTGACTTCCAGCACTTCATTGTTCCAGAAGATGGAGTCGTTCATTATGTGCAGTCTGTTCTCCTGTGCTGCCGATCCATTGTAGTGTCCCACACTGACGTAAGATATATCCCCATCTCTATTGACCTGCCAGTTAATGATGTCATAGAAGCCCTCGATCTCCCCATCATTAAAGTGGATCTCCTCCTTCGTGTGAGGCACTTTGAAACGCACATTCTTCAGGTAGTACATGAGCTACCGGAAACAGAGACAATGCATCACCAGGAAAAACACGCTTCTCTGAGAGCTATACAAAATATGCACATGTTTACCTGCCAGGGCTCAAAGTTACTGATGTTAGCACAGCTATTCCCGATGAAGGGCCCTTTTCCTGGTTCACAGTGCTCCAGGTTGTGCAAGGCGTAGGCCACAGCATACACTGCCTTGTAAACACTAAAGGAAACACGTTCATCTTAAAATTGTTATCCATTACAACAGGTCTAGTTTTTATGGATGACATAGCACTTATGTTCATTGAGTAGGAGTAGAACTTCTTTCAGCAGGTTAAGTTAATTCTCTTGTAAATTTGCTAAACAGTCCATCAACTGTGGTCAAATACTGACAGGAGAGGTGATAAGCAGCTGTATTGTGTAGTGTAGGGGCTACATTGTTTGCAGTAGTTATTCCCTTAGTGGTTATTTGAGTTGTAGGAACTGACTTGTAAGTGATTCGTAGCTGGGAGACGTCGGAGTATGTGTTATTAAGCTGTGCCACAGACTCGTTCCCATTGCACAGCCCATCCGGTAACCCACTCACTGCTCTGGACAGTGTGCCGTTCAGTTCTTCAGCCCTCTCTTTGGCCATTCGCAGTGCTCTTTTATAGTTCAATGTGCAGTTAAACAACTACAAAACAAAGTCAAAATGACAACATGGACATCTTTTAGATTGGTGTATAATCTGAGTTTTTTTTTTTTTTTACTTCACCACTGAATAAGCAGCATTTAATGTTTTGGTTAATTATAACTACACTTATCAGAGTTGAAATTTAGTCCAATATAGTTCCTAGATTGATTTTGCATATTAAATAATCATACTGTCTCCCAGAATTCCTCAGTTAACGGGTCATAAGGATCCAAATCCAGGAGGTGGCTTTTAAGACCTGGGATATCCGCCCTCTTTACCCCAAAACCCAGCGTACCAGCCAGGATTGAGTTCACCTGGATGAAAACATTCACAGTATCAGCCTTAGAGTTTAGAAAGTTCTTGTAGTACGAACATCAGGCAGACATTTGTTTTCTCACCCTCGGTTGGTTGATGAGCGCCGAGGTGATCCAGGCCTCGCTGGCAATCCACGTGCGGTTGGTCACATTTTGGCGGAGCAGTTCAGTGATGAGAGGACTAAGGTCCACGTCTGATGAGAATACCACAATGATCTTGGCTGTGGACTCAACTACAGTTTTAACAATACTGTGAATGGCCTCTGGAGAACTCACCTAGAGTTTACACACAGGAATAAGTAACAAAGAAGCGTGTAACTGAAGAGATGAGGTACTTGAGGACTGAGGATTGCCACTGGAAATGGTTTACCTTGGGTAGAGTCTCAGAGAAGGAGATACAGACACCAGCTTCCTCCACCTGCTCTTTAAATGCTTTGATACCATACTTTCCGTAATCATCGTTAGCAGCTATGACACCCACCCAGGTCCACCCAAAATGTAGCACCATCTGGGCCATGGCTGTGGACTGGTGGTCGTCATTTGGAATGGTTCTTAAGAAGGTGGGGAATGGGAACCTGTTGCTCAGGGAGGAGCATGATGAAAAATAGCTCACCTATAGATGAGAAAATAAACATTTTACCTGTGTCCATCCATGTATTTGGGCTTCATCTACCTTTTTCTAGCAACCTATGTTTGACCTGCCTGTGGAAAGTGATAGAGCCCCAGTATCCTAGCTGTGGCAGTTGACAGATCAGAGCCCCCAGCACCCACCAGTGCAGCAAGAGGAGCCCCGTTGCCGCAGCGATAGTTGGGCACTGCTTCATCTTGACCTGTCAGGTAGGTCAGGGTTCCCTCCACGGCCTTAGAGATGGTGTAGCAGGAGTCGTAGATGACATAACCCAGGTCAGTGTTGGGCAGCAAGTCGGTTCTCTTGTTAATTTCATTGATGGCAAAAAGCATAGTCTGAGTCCAGCGGAAGGTGCGGAAGTTAAATCTGGAGGATCGTGAGACAGAAATAAAGAAATAACACTTTTCTAGAAGAGTAGGTTATTGCACACAAACTTTTTCTGTTTGGCAGTTCTAATACTGTAAGGTGTTTTCTTAACAGCAGCTAATAGGTCCCAGAGGGGCTGCATTGATTTGGCTTGATTTTTGTAGTTGGGTAAGAGTTTCAGAACAACACTATGTGACCATGTAAAAATGATCTACTGTTCAAGAAGCAAAATATTAATTATTAAACTTTAATATGCTTATCAGATCAATGTTATCAGTGACACAACCCAATCTTCAAGGATAAACTAAGGCAACCGTAAGAGTGAAAGAGAGCCATGAAGAGGTTTAAACTCACCCCTCACACCCTGATGAGACTGGCACATTAGAAGTGTTGCCATCCCTGGAAGCCACACGCATGTGAACAGGGAACATTCCCCCGACAACAACACGTTTCTTCTCTACATCCTTGTAGCTGTTCAGGTTAAACTTGGCCTTCAGCTTGCAGGTGGATTCTGCTGAAAGAGACCTGTAAATGCAGAAAAATCCACACAATCCGAGCAAGAAACCTCGGATGTCCATGCTCTGTAGTCGCTGAAAGAGATATGCAAGCGCTCTCGACCACAGACAGCAGTGTGTGACAAGTGTCTCATCTGTCCTCAGGGAGTATGGGCTGCTCGAGGTAACAAAACTGATTCAATGGCACAAAAGCAGAGGAGGAAACATGGTTACAGCATATGGCGGAGTGGCATATTTACCATTCTTTTAAAATATAATCAAATCAAAACTTTATCTCTAAAACACAATTCATGCAACAGCCACACAAAGTGCTGTTTCTTAAATGAACTGAATAGATATGAAATTTTTCAACATCTGGCTTGACACTGCTGTGAGGAAACAATACCATGGGGATCAATTTACACCAGGAACTAGCCCACCCGTAGAGGGCATCTCCACAGAAGCCGCAAAGACCCGGACAAGTTGGAGCCCCCCAGTCACCCGTGGCAACAATCGATACAGACCAGGCAGGTACAGCCCCCAGTGCTGAGGATTCCCATGAGGACTGGAGTTAAGAAGTATTAAAATGTTAAAACAAATATAAGAACTGAAATAAAGAAGATCAGAAAACAAGTATTAGGTGATATATAAGGATAATCCAATAAAATCAGATGTTAAACCAAAAACAAACCAAAGTTTCAGTTAACAGCTAAGCTAAAAAGGTACGTCTCTGCAGCCCTGTGGTTTATTCAGATTTTAGTCATTTTGACAAATACAGGAGAATAGTCATTGATCACTAATGGTGTGTAAACATCACATGGCTTAGAATATGTCCTGCAAGATAAAACTGCTTCTAATAATCTCAATCTGGATCCTAGACCAGCAAAACTGCACTATTTCCAAGACATTTCCCTTACTCTGCCCTTTCCCTTCCAATAGACTTCATGCTACAGATAAACCACCACAGGTCACGAGTTAATTGTCAGCTGCATGTGGTAACTTGTACAGCCTTTACACAATAACCTATTTCATTGCAGCAACTGTTCAAAAGTCTCATTTTGTCCCAAGAGTATGGCTCAGCAGTGTGTTAAACTTGTCTGCTCTTGTCTTTTGCTCCTGGGGGGGATGAAGCGCACACCTGAACCCCAGCACACAAGCACTTAACAATAAAACAGTGAACAATATTGTGTTGAAAAAAATAACAAGAGCATATTGCTTTCACAGAATAGATGTGTCCTAAAAATAACCATCCACACTGCAAGTCAGGTTTCTGGCCATGAAAAATATGTAAAGCTTTGATATTAAATCAATTATATCTTAATGTAGGAACCCCAAATTTGCTCATTTATTATTTGGTAAATAGTAAAATTTTCCAAATAGTAAAAACCTGCAATATTTGAAAATTATTTAGCAATTTTTCATGTTCTTTAAATAAAAAACAAGCAATGCTAACTGAAGTTTCAACATTGAGATCTTTATTAAAGCTCAGTTTGTCATTGTACAAATATCATTGAAACTGCATGCAGTGGCTTGGTTTGAGGCACGTTACTAAGGAGAATGAACATTGGTGAACAAACCTTAAGAAAAAAAAGACAATTGCATAACTTAACCTTATTGATATTTCAAATACATGTCCACTGTAAGCTGTTTTATGGAAATATACGTAAGAGAAAAAAGTAGGAAAGGCAGAAGAGAGGGGGAAAACACAAAAAGCAGTTAAGACGGGTTGGAAAACCTTTCTGTTTGTGTAAGTAGTTTACCACTAAAAGTTAAGGATACAACAGAACAATGAGAGGCACAAAAAAAAACTGGAGGCAGGAGAACCACCATGACTGAGGGGAAATGTCTCTAATGCGGTAAAATACATCTTTAAAAACTCAGTTAAACCTGAGAACCTTATTCACTGGAGGTCTAAATGACAAGACTGGAGATGAGAGTATGATGTGCTGAATGATCCGAGGGTACAAAACGGCTATAATAAGCAGCAACGCTTTTCTGAGACACGATGAACTTATTCCGATGGCAGAAACCGAAAGCTTGTTTTAGCGGACCTCTGACAGTACGGTGAAACACTTAAGGTGAAGTTTCCATTTGATGTACGGGTCGTTGTGGTGATGTAGCACCGAGGCTTTACAAGTGAGAAAGAAAATGTGCAAAAATGTGCACAACACAAAAGCAGCCAAACGAAGTGACGACAGCAACTGACACAATGTGGTTATAATCTCTACCATACAAGTTTGCTAGTAATCCTCTTGCCTTTTCACTCTTTTTCATAAAAAGCATACATATTGCAGCATGAGGAGAAGTGTGTTACATCTTCCTCTCTGGACACATCGGTCCAAGTCAGGTCAGACAAAAGAAAAGAACCACACAACAGGCACATACAAAGTCACCAATTACATTGGCCTCCTTCACACAGCTGCACAGGAGTCATTAAACTAAAGGTATTCTGAGGTGGACTGCTGTCCCTGATGGGTGCAGCGACAACTCATCAACAAATGTATGTTGGAGAAGATCGTCAGGAGCCAACAATGTTATAATTTATTACAGCATATTAAACTTTTGGCAAACTTTAAATATTAAAAATGGTTGATTGGTCACATAGGCCATCTGCTCTAACAGCCTTCGTCATAGCACAGTATACAGGCAGAAAGTGAACTAACAGAATGGGAAGTCTTAGGCTGGGAAAAATTTCATCTACAACAATAAAACAAAACAATCGGACAGGAAAGCAACTGCTGAATATTTTAAACTTCTCCACTACTATACTTTTTTTTTTCATATTGTATTCATCCCATTATGCATCTTGAGGCACAGCATCAAGTCCACTTTACTGTCACAGCTTCTCACCACTTGCCTTTTATGGCTGAACTCACAAAAGGAAGCAGTAATTTACCTTTTCACCACAGCTAAGAAATACATTGTTGTACATGAATCAAAAAGGACAATATATTATCAATAACCAACATTAAATCAATCTCTATCGCCAAAAGTATTAAGACCAAGGAGGAGTGGTGGAGAGAGCAGAGCAGTGGTGCCTCTGCTTGTACACCCATCACAGTAAAGTCTGCCCTCCGTGGGAATGTTGAAGATAAAAGCGAGGAAAAGGAGGGAAGCGGGATGGGAGGGGGGCTGAGGAAAGAGGGGGGGGAGGAGAGCGGTTCACCAGCCCTCATATCTGCTGAGTGTGTTTGTGCATTATGTGTGTGTGTCCTATATCCATATGAAGTCATGTTGTGTTCTATTCCCATTCTGTGGTGCCGGGTGGTTTGGAGGTCAGGTCATACATGACTCTGGAGATGCCAGGAATTTTCTTGATCTCGTTTACCATCTTTAGCACCACCTAGTGAAACAAGACAAAAACAAACATCTTATAGTTCTGAATTAGAGAGGAGGGCCAGGAAGCCTCTGGATTAAAATGCCTTGTCACTATCATTTATACTGAATCATACCACCAATTCTAATAAAATATGAAAACCATGTGTAAATGTAGAGTCGCGTTATACCTCCTCTGGAATATGGTTCCCAGGCATAGCAGGGATGCCGGTCATAAAGTCGCTGGTGATGAAGGTGCGGACCACCACAGAGCGCCTGCAGGAAGGCTGCTTTTGCAGAGGGTCGCGGTCAAAGTGCAGGGGAGTGAGGATAACTGGCATCTGGCTGATCTTGCCAGAATTTCCTAAAGATGTGAGAGGCAGAAAAATGTTTTAGCAGAAATGTGTGGGCATGCCTCTGAGGAACAGATTTATAAAACTTTTATTGTGGCTGAGATTGTGGCCATCGCTGTCTGCTAAAGAAAGGTCAAACACCTGTCACGTTTACTCATCAGGTAATCTCTTATGTTTCCTTTCAGTTGAACATAGGAGGGTAAGCTCAGTTCTTGAGTTGATTTTCAAGCAATTTTATGTGAAATTGTTCTTTTTAAATCACTTTGCTGTTTATATGGTACTAGTGCATCTTCCTCAGAAAACATTGTTCAGCCCAGGAGACTTTCTGGTTAAATAAAGGTTAAACTAAAACAATGTATTTAAGCTTCATGTACCTTCTGTTGTGGTTTAAAAATAATTAGTTATCTGAAAGCAAACAAGAGAAATGTAGTTTCTGAACTATATTCAGCTCTCTCTTTTCCTCACAGTATAATACTTTTTAACAAATGTTTGTTGGTGTTTCTTATATAAATCTTTTTATAAATTCATTGATGTTGTGACACCTAAAATAATAAACCTTTCTGTGTCCAATAATGACACAAACACTCACCAGACTCTCTAAGAATAGTATGAGCTACAAAGTCCGCCTGTCTGAGCGTGCTCAGAACACCTGTGGTCAGGAAAGTTGGGGTAATGTCTGTTGGCGGCTCCTTCACGTGAGACCCAAATATATACACAACTCTGGAGAACAAATAAAACATTAAATAAATAAGTATATGGTTCCACTGATGACTGAAAACATGTGTTTAAACCACAGAAGCTGCTGGGAAGGGTCTCTGCATTACCTATTGACAGTATGGCACATGCGGGGGATGAGTCTAGCCAGGAACATGAGTGACTCCCAGTGAGGAGATTCTTTACTTGTGACACCGCACACATAACTGTAAGACCGGCAGTCGCCCTAAGAGAGAGAGAGAGAAAAAAAAAAGGATTTTTAACATAAAATCAGGAACTCAATAATTCAACAGAAAACTAAGCACAGATACGAGAGCAAACTCCTACAAGGTAAATAAACAGTAAAGTTTAAATAGTTTCCATAAACTGCAAGTTTCCATTTTTTACCAAAAACAGTAACAGCTGGTTGTGTTTATCCTCAGTGTCCTGTCTAGCTCCCAGTTTGAGGTTTAGGTCAAATTTATTCAACCCACACAAAGAAATACAGCCACTGGTTGACTGTATATGTTTGCGGGAGGAAAGAATTTCAAAACCATCTTTCTCTACGGAGAACGCTTCAGTCACTTTAAACTTATTTCTGTCATGTTTACTAGTTTCTACAGGGCACACCCTTCCTAAGCTGAAGAAAATGACAGCTTGAGAGGACTTTGTGTCAGTATCTCCTGTGGTTGGCAGCTAAATGATACTTAGAACAATGCAGGAGACAAACATCTGGTGACAGACAGTACACTGCCTCCTAAAATCCACTGGTTACTGCATATGCATGCAACAGCTGACGAGTCCAACACAAGACATATTTGGACAAAGTCATAGCTTTTTTTTGTTAAGCAGCTTTAGCATGTGTATTTAAATTCAGAGTTCAGGTATGTCCATTACATATGCAGAAAAGCTGACTTCTCTGAGCATTGTTAGATCATTTTTCCCCCTAGAAAGGAGACAATTAAGGACATGTGAGCTACATTTGATCCTCTGACTCACCTGGACACCAACAGTTTTTATGGGCAGCAGGAAGGCATTGAGTGAATGAAGGCTGGTAACCTGCATGAGTTTCTCCTCCTCTTCATCGGACATGCAAGACTTTACTCTCTGGAGCAAGGCGTGGGGCTGAAGAGCAGAGAAACATTTAAGGTTTGCACATGTGGAACTGAAGAGACAATATTATCACAAAAGGATCATTTTGCTTTAGCTTTTAGGTTTGACAATCTTATCAAGAAAAAAACTAAAACAAAATACTAAACATAAATAATACTGGTGCAGTGTGGCGTATCAACCAGCAGAGGGTGCACAACATCAGCAACCACAAAGTGCATCATGCTACCACACAGTTTACTTCTCATACGAAGCTGACAAACCCACCTTATTACAAACAAACTACAAGGGTTTTATTATTAGGTCAAATCAGAGTAAGAAACAAGTCCATCTATGCACCACATATGATCCACAGAAATCTATTTCCATGTTTTTAATATTTTGAACCATTTTAAGTTACTTTAAATGTTTTTGAATAACAAAAAAAACATGAACTGCCTCATTTTAAAGCCAATCACTGCAAATACTGATGTTTATCTTTAGACCTTCATCCATCTTTGATTTCTAATAGTGTAACCATTTAAAAAGACCTGATACAATAAAGCAAATAAAAGTGTGCATGTGTCACTTTGAATATTAAAACTGTAGCCACTCATTACTGTAACTGGTTGTTTAATAAACAACCATTACAAACTGCAACCATTAGATTTCACTGACCTTTTTGACACTTGCAGAAAAATCTGTAACAATTTTGAGGATGTTGTTTGTTTCAGCAAAATCCTTACAAATGTAAGGCTCCTCTGCACAAATCACTCTGATGGACAAACCGGGACCTACAGAAAAGGAGAGCGATTAATCAGTTATCAGCAACAGCAGGAGGGGGTTGATTGAATCAGTAGCTGGTTGGTTGATGAAAAGAGAAAATCAACAAAGACGACTGGCAGAAAGGATCAAAAGCAGCCATCACTTCACCCTCACATTGATAAAAGTCTTAATCATGAGATTAAGTACGATGAGAAACATCAAAGATCTGTATCTATGTACTTGCCAGGGAATGGATGCCGTGACACAATCTCCTCTGGCAGGCCAAGCTCCCTCCCGAGCGCTCTCACCTCATCTTTATGGAAATCTTTCAGTGGTTCAATTACTTTCCCCTGAGGGACAACAAATATGTGACATCAGGACTGCAACCTGGTGCTGTACTATGTGTTGCATAGTTGTGCATTTATATGAAAGTGTTTTAGACAAAAGTACACCACAAATAGCATAAATCAGGATATATGTATATATATATATATATATATATATATATATATATATATTCAGCAGAATTTGGAGGGAATGGAAAAGATTGGGGTCCATTTGATCAGTGCACAGAAGAGCTGATCTCAGCCATGATATTAAGTGGAGTGTCTGTGTAGATGTGTACCTCATCTCTGAGTTTGCGGATGAGCTCGGTGTCGTTGTGGTGTGTTTTGATGACCTCTGCCTTGCCACTAGCAATATGAGAAGCACTTTCAATGAGATCAGGCCTCAGGGTACCCTGCGCCAGGAAAACCTCTTCTGGGTTCAGATTCATCTCTCCAATTACTTCGTTTGCCACCTGTGAAGTGACACCATTCACAAAGTAAGATTGCACCCTGAAGAAGTGGCTTGAAGACAAACGTTTACAGGAATCACCTAAAAGCAGTACTCACTTTGACAAATGTGTCTCCAATGATTTTCCTTTTCTCCTCTGGGTTGGTGGTCATATTCAAAGTCTTGCTGATGCGTTTCCGTGGCGTCCTGTCCTCCTCAGAGATGGGAAGGGTTGTTGTTCCATTATAGAAGGTGTGTGCTGCATTTACCACTGAAAATGAAAGCAAAAATTAGCTCTGCACCTCTACACATTTTAATTAGTGTTTTTTTTTTCTGAGGGAATAAAATAAAAAGTACACAGACAGAAATGTTCTAACAGAATAATTTGATAGAACTAAATACAATAAGTCTCATTAGAGCTTTGAAACACCACTAAAACTACCAGGACTTTGATCTCTACCTTTAACTTTGATTCCCAGCTTAGTGAGGGCTTCCTCCACACTCTGACTTTCTTTCTTCCTCATGAAACCGTTGTCAATGTGAACTGCAATCACCTGGTCCTGGTTCAGAGCTTTGTTGAGAAGGGCTGTGCAAACGGTTGAGTCTACACCACCACTTAGTAGCACCTGATGAAATCAGTTTAGACAACACGTTTCAGCCCATTGGAGGTGGATTAGACTGAGTGTGGACAGCTTAGCATCATTTTATTGTGTTATAGCATTTTATTACCTGCATGAATGGATATTTTTACTAATTTTAGGTACTCGTCCTATTAGACTAACAAGAATGACGACCCCACCCCACCCCACACCCCTCCCCCCATGACTTCAGCCTGTTTCACTGATCATTTATCGCCTTCACACTCCCCTGAGAAGAAACCTTGTTTGAAAATGCTTAGGGAGTAGACTTCCTCTTCCCAGACAGACCATGATTTAATTTAAGAGATTAATTAGTCCGGCTGAACTACGCACGATTGCTAATGCGACCACCTCTGAAGCTGCTACTACAGCATATGACATTTAAATGATTCCCAAAAGAAAACCAAAATGCATCAGAAAAATATTTTATTATCTTAGAAAACTCTTAAAGTTTCACTCACCAGAACTTTAGACGTATCTACTTTTTCTCTGATCTCATTGATGCAAGCTTGCTGGCGGTTTTGTACTGTGAAGTTACTCGTGCATCCCGCAATCTCAAACAGGAAGTTTCGCAGCATCTCCATGCCTCGCTCTGTTAAGTCAACCTCAGGGTGAAACTGTGTCCCGTATAGTTTCTTCTGCTCATTAGCAATTCCTAGAAAGAAGTCCCGATTAAAAAGAATACAATTCATCCGGAATAAATGCCACTCATATAAAGCCATTTAACCGCAACTACCATCACATGTAGGAAAACTAAAAAATGTACCCAAACAAATACTGTGCAGTTTAAACACACAATATGAAAATATGTGCAAATATGACTGATTGCAAACCCCTGTAAGACTAACACAACAAAGTAGTTTAAGATGATCTGAACCAGGGGCAAAGTTTATCTTGTGTACTGCTCACCAGCAATGATGTTTCCTGACTGAGCTACCACTTTAAAACCATCAGCCACTTTATCCACACTGTCGCCATGGGTCAGCAGCACCAGTTCCTCCTTCTGAAGGCCTCTGATAAGAAACACACAGACGTCATAGTATGTAGGGTTTACACACACACGATAACCAACTGTGTGTCAATGTCTGATGTTGATTAAAAGCACAAGACAGACAATGAATTTAAACAATTTAAAAGAGCAGGAAAAATTTAACGACCTGAATCTTTCTGTAGTTTGTGATATTTACAGATGCGGGGCAAACCAGTTAGTAGTAGTAAAGTATGTACTACAGCACTGGAACGACACCAACATACCTCCAAAGTTCAAGAAGGGCGATTTAAACAAATATGTCAGATCCACTGATTTAGTTCACAATTTACACTGATAAAATACATATAAACATAAATAAACAAGTCATTGTTTTATTACTACTACTACTGTCAAATTTTAAAAAATGTAGACAAATGACATCTTATAAACTTTTTTGTATTTAGCTATGATGTTCTTACACAAGATATTTCTGTATTTCGGTTCCACTAATGCAAATTCCAAGTATAAAGACAAACACAAGCACATAAAAACACTTGAGGCAGACCACATGACAAACCATAATACCTGAAAAGTGAACACGTGTTGTCGAGCCCGACATTGAACACGCCATCCTCCCTTACACTTTTTTTGTGTACTGTGCCACCAAACACCTTATTCATCATCTGTAATACAACGCACATAGAAATCATATTTAATACTTGAACACAGACTGGACCATAGTTCAATTTAATTTATAATGTGAATAATACCAGTCAACTTTTATTAGTCAACTGACTAACCACCACTCATGTTACTTGGCAAGAAGTTTTGAAGAACTGAACGCAGCTTGGAGTACAGTGATGATGATTGTTAACGAAATGACGGTCAGAGTCGTGTGCGTACCTGCATTCCATAGCAAATTCCAAGAACTGGCTTTCCACTATTGAATATGGCAGGATCAAACCAAGGAGCATCTTCTGCATACACAGAAGCTGGGCCCCCCGAAATAATGATAGCTCTGAGAGGAGGAGAAAAAAAACCCACAGTATTATTGAACACAATACTTTCACACTGATAAAAGAGAGGTTGAGGCGCATACTCTGAAACTTTGCTCTTTTCTTTCCCACCTGTAACCTTGTTCTCTGAGAGCAAAGGCTGGGGTTTCCAAGGGGAGGATTTCTGAGCGCACACACAGCTCTCGCACCCGTCTGTCAATCACCTTCCCATACTGGGCCCCTGCATCCAGGATAGCCACTGCCCCCTCACATGACCCATTCTGCTGTGTGCTGCTGATCTCCAGCTTTGGACACAAATTTAAATGGTGGTTAGTTATGAGGCTGTGAGTCTTCACAAAGCAAACACAAAGTATTTCTGGATCATTGTATTAACAAGTGTCAGCAGTGTCATGACACAGGAAAGACTAACTTCAGTGTGTTCCAGCTCCTGACCGTGGAAAATGTGACTATCGGGTATAATGTAATTAAGGACATGTGAGCTACAGTGTGGACAAGGGGGGACACTTTTCTGAAACGTTTTGCAACCATCTAGCACAATCATGTGAAACCCCAAGTCAGTCAATGCTCGGACAGTTTGCAACTGGACCTCCTGACCCCAGAGGCTGGAGGCCTTCATCTTATTCCAGATACATTCTATGATGTAAAGATAAATTAAAGTATAAAGTACAGATGAAGATATGGTTTAAATTATTTTGCATGACCAAAATGTGACACAAAATCACCACAGAAAAATGCAAAAACACCAACAATACTCAATAACTTATTGTGAAGCAACTGACTTAATCAAGATACAGATAAAATGCTTTTTGTTGACATAGTGGCTCTTCATGCTACACGTTTTTCATGATTGGCCAGTGGTTGTTAATGAATAGTATTACATTTCTTTCACATTTTTACCACACATGACGGATCAAAAACTAACTTGTTTGAGACTCCGGTAAATAAAAATGTGACAAAACTGGGTGAAAGACAGGAGTAAGAAATATAAAGACCCCACGTGGGTTTTGAAAACACTTCAGTCCTATATGTTGTACCAAGCATTCAGTAGTCTACTATTCTGAGTTGTGGATTTTTGTTGTTTATTTTATCCAAAGATAGCAAAACACAGGTGACAATCGCCTGAGCTGTACGAGAATCACGACAGAAATACTTGAACGGTTCACATTAAACTTTTACAATACAGTAGGTCATTTAGAAGCAGCTCCATTTGTCAAACCGGTAACCGCAAGTTGGTTCGTAGTAGCTTCGTGACGACGTTAGCACACTGACCGTTAACGTAATATTAAAGTGTGTGACAGCGGGAATATGAAAACCAATCATTTGCCTAAATCTGAATTCCAATTTACTAAAATAACTCTGCCTCTCATATCAATTAAAATGTCGCTTGACTATGCTGTCTTTGCGAATTGTACCCGGCTAAAGCTAGCTTACAGATTACCCATGTAGCGCGCTAGCTGCCCGTTAGCAGCTTGTTCTAACGACTGGCAGGCTAGGTCGCTAAAATGCTAAATCCCACGCGGTGCTTGGAGCTGAACAGTGTTTAGCTCAGCTATATAAAGAAGGCAACCGCGTAAAATAAGTGACAGATTTAGTATAATCTTAATGTCTGAATGCTATCACGCCCAGCTAGTTAGCAGCTATATGCAACATGTTAACGTAAAATTGCAACAGGCACAGAACAGCGGACTAATTGCTCCTCCTCGTTGCTGTTGATAATGTTACAAGCTCTCTAACTTTCCCCCCGAGGAGCACAGAGGCCGTAATAAACCAGGGGGGTGACAACAGTAGCAGCCGGGGTTCTGTTACGAAGTCATCCGAGCTACTCAGAACCGAAGCGGCTTGTACTCCCATCTCCACTGACCTTGCTCTCTCCGTTGCACAGAGCCATGGAGGACTGCCGTGTTGTGTGGAAAAGCTCTCCCCTTCGCTTCGGTCTCCCAGGTCTCTCACACAGGCTGCTGGTTAGTTCCTGGATCAGCACGCCGACTACTGTTGGGAAAGCAGACTGGGCACAGTCTGTCCTCCTCCGGATGGGGAATAACTTTCACAGCAAGGCGCAGACTAAATAAATATCTCCGTGTTTAATGGGTGGAGCACAAAGTTAAACTCGATGGAAGATAATGGGTGAGTGACCTATACTAAATCTGGCTCAATCTGGGACACAATAAGACATCAAGGCAAAAAAACACAAGATTATAATGTTTTAAATTAATCTGTAAACATATTTATAAACAATTTCATTTCAGTGTTTGTGTAAAATAACAAAAATACTCATTTTTTTGCTGAGTATAATAGTAAAACAGGTACTACACCTTTATACATTATATACTTTACACATTATATCAGACCACCAGGCTAAAAGTAGCAAGTGTCTGAGAGATTAACCCTGTAATTTCACACTTTTACAGCACTGTCCTGTGCACTTTTAGACTAATTAGAACAAATTATTCCCAGCCTCTTTGTTCATCTGTGGTATTTGGTTTATTCTGATTAATTATGATAACATCCACACAGTATCCAGATTAACAACCTTAAAAAAAAACATCCAGTCTGACATTTATTGAATGTTAACGAGAAATGTCACAGCAAATATATACATTCCAGCTGCAAGATAGGCCCTTTTCACTTCTTTATTTCTTTATTCGTCTTTATTTGGGATATAAATTTGAAAAAATAAAATAATCATGATTTTTATTATGGTTATCATTATTACTATTACTATTCATACATTTATAATGAAAGAAAAATTGTTAACGTCTTGAATAACATGTTTTCTGCAGTCACAAGCTAAACAACCACTGATATGGCTCAGTCTGTTAGGAGAAAAAGATTAAAAACTGCTGACATAGTGGTTTCTTTTCCAATATTTGATAGAAATTGAGCATGTGAAAGATTTTTAGAAAAGCTGTATAAGGTACATACAACCACTGAAGTGAGATATTAGCTCCATCTGGTGGATAATGGAATAAGCATCTTTTTGTTGCACTATAATTGTTTTCTGTCATTATTACTGATTAAAGTGACCTTTTATTTTAACTCGGTGCAAAAAGAATATCACTGTTACCATAAAAAGTGCACATCTGATTTAATTACTAATCACATCCACCTGGTGATAAAACATCAACTGCGGGGGAAATTCTCACCAGTTATATTTTGACATAATAACTCCTCTAAAAAATATAATTCATGCATATTTTCAGTTGATCACATAAGACACAAGAGAAACAAAACTTAAAACAGACTGATTAGCTCACAACTTGCTAATGCCGTATTAGATAACAGACTCGTTTTGACCAGAAGATTATTTCTTTGCAGGAGGAGACTCAGGGGAGATCCAAGACACGCTAGATGGATTATTTCTCCTGGCCTGGGAAAACTTCGGGATCCCCACTGGTGAGCTGGCAAATTTGGCTGGGGAGAAGGAAGATTGGGGATGCTGACCGCGACTCTGACCCCGAAAAAGCAGCAGAAAATGGATGGATGGATCTTCTCATTGACTGACACATATTCAGTTATGCAGCTTAACAGTATCCCTCTTATCACATGCTGTTATATCTAAATATGCCTGTGTGTTGTCACATGCCCACTGTGGGGATAAGCAGCTTCACATGCACAAGTGACCACAAGGCAGAGCATGCCGTTAATCATTACTTCTAAATTAAATGTGGGGTCATGGGTGCATCATTACTTTAACCAGGACATTTTTTATCAAGAAGAGTGTGTAATGGGGATTTCGCTTCAAACATTGTCCTTAGAGATCATATGAAATGAAAATTAAATGAATGAATGAAAAATACTTTATTGATCCCAGAGGGAAATTCTAATTGTAGTAGTTTGTAAATACATAAAATAGTCAATCAAGGGTCTTCACTGTTCTTGTTGGGATGGTGCCGTCCACACAGGAGTTCATATAATCCATCACACACTCAGTCAATCTGTTGATGTCCTCTCCATGAGGACCACAGAGGACACTCCAGTCTGCTGTCTGGAAGCAC
>JBAMHV010000009.1:21063863-21122350 GCA_037177535.1 Pseudomugil gertrudae
GTTCAATTCCAGGCTTCTCCTGACTACATGCTGAAGTGTCCTTGGGCAAGACACTGAACCCCAACTAGCCCCCCGATCTGCCTATCGGGGTGTGAGTTTAAAATAACATGTAAGTTGCTTTGGATAAAAGCGTCTGCCAAATGACTGTATAGTTCATAGTTCATAGTGGTGCACTGTGTGGCTTCAACGATAAATTGCATTTGCAACTGGTCTGAAAGTGCTGTTTACAAAAATTAATGCAATGAAATAAATCATTCAAATCTCAAGACTGTCACAGGGACATAGAGATGCCATGGGACGTTTGGTATCAATAAGCTAAAGGTTATAGCATAAACATTACTCCTATTTAGTCTAAAACAAAATACTTTTAGAAGATGTTAATTTCATTAAGGCAGTGAAGTCTGACCTACTACCCACCATAGCACACTTCTAGATGTAGATATGTTTAGTATGAAATTTCAGATTTTAAACAAAGCAAACAATTAAAACTATCATTGGGAGCACCTATAAAAAGACAAACTATTGAGTAATACCTTGGATAAAAGGAAGATCAAACATAACTGTAACTATTAAACCAAGTGGCAGTGGCTGTGTACATGGGTGTTGATGAATGTGGGGAATATATATATTGTGGTAATTGATTAATGTGATTATACAAGTGCATCTGCACTTTTCCAAGGATAATTAAGAAGCCTTCATCCAGCCAGCCTATCACAGGAACAATCACACCTGGACCACCTGGAGGATAGCAGAGGAAGGCCTTTGCCACAGACCCCCACGGACTGAAACTGCTGGCCCCAGCTGGCACCAACCGAGAAGAGTGCAGGAACTAAGACTTCGTGATCAATTTGAATTGATGCTATTGGATCACTCATTCATTCATTTTTTATTCCACTTTTTCCAGTTCAGGATTGCAGGGAAGGTGGAGGCTATCCCAGCAATGATCAGGCGAGAGGCAGGGTACACCCTAGATAAGTCATCAGTCCATCACAGGGAGCTACTGAATCACTGACGACTAAACTATTGTTTCAAAGCACATCTATGTATTATTGATTAAACCTTAATATTTATTATCAGTGTGAGAAATTAGCAGTAGGCTTATATAGAGCTTTTGAGCAGTATATATGAGGCCATTTTTTTAAAAATTGGTCCAACAAATATAGGCTGATACTACTACTGATATTTAAATAAACAGCTCTCTTAATGATAAATTAATATTTTTTAAATAATAATACTTTGTTTATAGTAAAATAATTTGTAGACAATAGATGTAGACATCTATTTTTTAATCTATGTGAAATTAGGAGTTTACATACTGTGCTTCTTTTGTGTAGTAAGACTGCATCAACCCCCCCCCCCCGTCCCAATAAATAAACAAATATATTTATTATGATAGATAAATAATCCCTCTCTGAGTAGTTAACACACACGCACACTTGAAGGACTAACTAATAACAAATTGTTGTCACTATGTCTATCAATGCAGTAATCTATTGTTTCTACCTGTGAAAGTTTTCGACTTTCGGGTTGTGTTATTTTTACAGGTTTTAAAATGAATTATATTTTCGCCATAAAACCTTTTTTAACGCACTCTGAAGCGGAACTCTTTGCAGTGATGTTTAGTGTTTTGACACGTCAGCTGAAGAACCCGGACTCATTTACCTGCTGCACACCGCACACTTCCTGGCTCCCTTATGTTGATGTCCACCGATGTAACCGGTGTTATATCAAACGGTAGTGGATTTGAAAGGTTTTCTCCCCCTCCCATCTCTTGAAATGATGCACACTTTTGATTGAATGAACTGGTAAATGTGCTGTTAATTAGCTCTGTAATTAAGCGGCTTTTGTTTTGCATTTTGATTTAGCATGCTGTCATCACCAGGTACGCATGAATCCATCTAGCTTTTCCTTTCTTTTTGCCTTTTCATTCTGTTTGTTCTCCGAAATGGTCACAACTATCTAGCTTCTTAGTTATTTTATGTACATGGTGTAGTTTTATTTAAAGTTAATCTACACATCGCCTAATGATTATAAGGTTACAGCTGTAAACTTGTATCATGTTTTTCCATTTGCCTCTGGAGAATCGGTAACATTTTGCCGTTGCAAATGACGATGCTGTCAGTTTTGTTTTTTCTTTTTTTATCCCAATAAAAATCAGCAGGCCCTTGGTTATTAATTCAAAACAATAAGTTAATGTTAAGAAAGACGTGATAGTATTACTGGTCAAAGTTGACATTTTACTCCCATTTGAGATCATTCAAATCTTACGTTGGTTCAAAGTTGTCAGCTTAATGCATAATCGCTTGTTTTATGGTCGTGCATCTTCTCTCCCTGCAGATTTGTCGAGGGCACAGCAGGTTTGATGCCCATAGCTCCATCATGGAGCCCTCAAATTTGACCGCACACAAGAATGGACGGCAGAGGAAGTTAGCAGGTGCCAACGTTTCTATTGATCACGCAAGGAACATGGACAGAGAAGAGATGAGCTCATCTGAGCCAGAGGTAGAAGACGAAGGAGAGTTTTTCATCAGGGGCTCAGACTCTGAGGACAGGCGGCATTACAGAGTCCGGCCTGGGATCCGTGGTGAGCTTGGAAATGTGTTGCTTCTTCTCTTCCTCTACGTGCTGCAGGGGATTCCTCTTGGACTGGCTGGCAGCATCCCCCTGATATTACAGAGTAAAAGTGTCAGCTACAAAGACCAAGCTTTTTTCAGCTTCGTCTTCTGGCCATTTAGTCTGAAGCTTGTCTGGGCGCCACTTGTGGATGCCCTGTACTTCAGCAGGTTTGGTAGGAGGTAAGAAAGGAAGTAATTTACATTTTATATGGACATTTTTTTGGCCTCCTTACTCTTTTTCTACACATGATCTTTTCCCTAAGTGCCCATCTTTCACCTGGTTCTGCAGAAAGTCATGGCTGGTGCCCACACAGTATCTGCTGGGTCTCTTCATGCTTTACCTTTCTGCTAAAGTCAACTCACTGCTGCAGAGAGAGGGAGGAGCAGATGTGGTGACGCTCACTGCAGTCTTCTTCATGCTTGCCTTCCTGGCAGCCACACAGGTAGGCATCAATAAACACAGATGTTCAAAAATGTATTCAAGAAGACATTTACACTCTTATCATATTTGTCCCCTCTCTGTGTTTAAGGACATAGCTGTGGATGGCTGGGCGTTGACTATGTTATCCAGAGAAAATGTGGGCTATGCATCTACTTGTAATTCTGTTGGCCAAACAGCAGGATACTTCCTGGGGAATGTGCTTTTTCTGGCTCTGGAGTCAGCAGATTTTTGTAACAAATACCTGAGAATAGAGCCCAAAGACTCGGGCATCGTAACTTTGCCAGGTATTTTTGACTCATGGCTGTACAAGTTTTGTGATGGTTTTTTAATAATTGGCAAAATAAAATGCAGCTTTAACTTGTTTTGCTTTTGTCCCTCTTCTGCAGATTTCTTGTTTTTTTGGGGAATAGTGTTCCTGGTTTCCACCACGCTAGTAGCCATCTTTAAAAGGGAAAATGAGCACGGCAGAGGGAATAGAAGAGTTCCTGAAGAGACACAGGGAGTCATGGAAACCTACAATCTGCTGTTTTCTATTGTCAAGATGCCCACAGTCTTCACCTTTTGTGCTCTTCTTCTCACAGCCAAAGTACATATCTAATATTATATAACTGTATGTTTTAACTGAAACTATTACTCTAAAGATGTTGCTTTTGCTGTCAGAGGCGAGCAACCCAAGTAAAAACACATCCGTTTGCGTTTCAGATTGGCTTCTCTGCAGCAGATGCAGTCACCGGTCTGAAGCTGGTGGAGGCTGGAGTTCCTAAGGAGCAGTTAGCATTGCTGGCAGTGCCCATGGTCCCTCTGCAGATCCTTCTCCCAGTGGTCATTAGCAAATATACTGCAGGACCCCGCCCTCTAGACATCTTCTATAAAGCATTTCCTTTCAGGTTGGAACCTGTCCACAGACTAATACACCCACCCAGCATTAATACGTGCTAAACCATCGTCTGACAGGGATTTGTTGTGTTTTCTAGGTTGCTTATAGGCCTTGAGTATGCTTTACTGGTATGGTGGACGCCCAGTCTAAAACAAGAAGGAGGATTCCCAGTTTACTACTATGCCATAGTGTTGCTCAGCTACGCATTGCATCAGGTTTGGCATTTTGATGCATGTCTCATTGTAAAAAAAAAAAAAAAAAAAGTGTGATGGGATTGAAACAAACACCAGAGTGTGTGTAAGAACTTCCTGCGCCGTGTGTGTAATGGATACAGCTTTGTGATAAAGTGTCTATTTAGGTTTTTTGCCATCTAACCAGGAAACATGAGGATTATACTTAAAAGTACAGAGATTTATTCTTTATTTTGTTTTTTATTCAACTTATTTTCTTATCTGAGCTTCTAGAGACTGCTGTGCAACAAGACCATATTTGTGCTTTGTGAGCTTTTTGTATGTGTAAAAGGTCTGCAGCGTTGTTTTGTCCCACAGTGGATACGTCTCCTGCATGAATGTCTTCTTGAGAACGACATTAAATTAACATAAAACATTAAATCAAAATTCTGAACTGAAAATGTAAAATGAGCCTCTGAAAGTACATTAGAGACAATAGAGACTTTGAGCATCTTTGTTACATCCCGTTCTTTTTTCCTCTAGGTGGCGCTGTACAGCATGTATGTGGCCTGCATGGCCTTCCATGCCAAAGTCAGTGACCCGCTCATAGGGGGAACCTACATGACCCTGTTGAATACAGTCACCAACCTTGGAGGAAACTGGCCCTCCACACTGGCACTGTGGATGGTTGATCCTCTGACCTCTAAGGAATGCCAAGGTGCTGCCGGACAGAGCTGCGGCTCTTCAGTAGAAGCAGGGGTAAGTGATAAAAGAAGGTGTGGAATTTAACACAAACCATTTCAAACTTGGCCATTAAAAAAAAAGCACAAATAAACGTAACTTTAATTCATTTTCTCACATCCAGCTGTGTGTAAAGGAAGGCGGCGTCTGTGTGACAACCCTGGACGGCTACTACGTGGAGTCTGTGGTGTGTGTTTTGATCGGTTTAACCTGGTGGGTGTGGTTAGGGAAGAAAATGAGGCGGCTGCAGGAGCAAAGCCCAGCGGCGTGGAGATGCAGAGTGAACCAGTGACTTCACATCATTGCAATCTGTACCACAGACAGTAGTCAGTGCACTGATCCTGCATATTCTGCTGCAAAGGAAGCCAGTTGCTGGACTTTCTGCAATTTCTTCTGTCCGGTTCCTCTGATTTTGCTTAAGCTGCTAAACTCAAGATATTTAATCTCAAACATGTCACCTAAATGTGCAAACGTATGAAGAAAGCCAGCTTTGTTTCCTTCAGAAGTAGAGATCGTTACTCTTCTGATTAAAGTGTCCCACTGAAAACGGAGAGGAAAAAAACTGGTACATTTTTTAGATGTTTTAAATGGAAATAATTTATTTTTCCAGGATATGTTTTGCTGTTTGATATGGCTCAACCAAACCAAAACTGGGTGGAGGAAAAAACCTAGGTCATTTGACTTGGACGTCACTCGACCTGATTCTTGATATTTAAAATCCTAATGTTTAAATAAAAATCTTGCATAGTTTAGATCAACTCAGCACTTTAGGCTTTCAGGAGACATTTAGAAGTACTTATTGGAAAATTACTAGTAAATTATATGCAGGAATCAAAACACTTTGCACATGTGAGTACGATTTCTTGATGTTGGACCTAATGCAGTTTAACTCGGTCCTCTTCATGCTAGGACGACCGTCATAAACGTACGACTCTACGTTTAGGTGATGTTTTTTTAAGCAGTTATTGGAATTGATTTAATTTGTGCCTTTTTTTGGTTTTTGTACATCTGTAGTGACAACAGCTGGGAACATCACTGCAAGTTAATGAAGTAGTGTTGACATTTGTTGATTTTGATGTTGTTTAGTTACAGAAAACAGCAGAACAGCTTTAATCCCAAAGATTTCTCTATATAAAAGGTAGTCCTCTAAGGTGTCCATTCCTTATGAAGAGTTTGATTCACATCTAACGGTCTCATCAATATTTGGACATGCTAGAATGTTACTTTGCTGCAGCAATCAGATCTATTTACTTTTATTCAATGTTTTTTCTCCATAGGACTAGTTAAACATTTTGGACACACTTAGTTTTTAAGGCATTATGGGTCGTTATATTTCCCAACGTGCTTATTGGGTAGATGTTTTATCCATTCCTGCAGCTGATATGACATTATTCCCCAGTGTCCTAAAGGCAGCTGAGCTTCATGTATTGTTTACCAATAGGTACTGCAGCACATACATACCGGATCAATTTAACATCCATGTAGTCTAAAGTTTTTGTGTTGCTGAAGGATGTCTTTGCAGATTCCTACTTGATGAATCAGCATCACCCATTAATGAAACCTCAACCTATATGGCTGTAATGAGTTACATTGCTTGATATTTATCAGGATTCCCAGAGTAGATTTATTCCATACTTTTGTTTTTAAGTTTAAAGTGGCAGGTGGACGTTGCCTTTCATCGCTTGCCTGCTTGTACACAGAATTTCTAGCCAACAAAGCGATTTAGATGATAAATCTCTGGGTTTTTTTCTACTGTGCATTAAACTCAGTGTTACAGTAGTTTCCACCATATCCTGCCGCTCTGTGTATACATCATTGGTTGGTTGAAATGTCAATCTGATAGCTTAAACAGGGAAAGGGAAACTGGTCTCTTGTTGGTTCCTCTTCTATAAGAGTTTGCCTCAGACTATCCATTTTAACTCCTGCATCCTGTTTACGGGGCCTTTCATGTTTTGTGGCAAAGCTGCAAAAATGCCCTTTCTTTCCATTACAGGCCACTGCTGCTCTGTTAGTTTGGTTTTCTTTAGTAATTGTTGCAGTAGTTTGAAAACTTTCTGCATTAAATAAAATGCAGTTGTTCACTGTAGTCTGCTGAACAAGCCTTTTGCTGGAGATTGTGTTAAACTGTTCAGATCAGCAGCATGAAGTTATTACTAGTAATCCTTTTGATTCTTTACAATGTTTTTACTATTTTTAATTTGCACATATCGTTTGTAATAACTATAAGGAACGAGTACAGGGATGTGCTAGAATATGGAGATCTGACATGTTTCTAATTAAAAAGATATGCACTACTGAGGTCTCAATGTTTTTTTTGCACAAAAAATCTCAACATTTTTCTTTTTTTCCTTCATTCTGAAACTTCTCCCCCATTGTGTAGCCCACCTAGAGCTATATAATGTTTCCATGGTATAAAACACCTGTTTCAAATGAAAAGGTTCAACAACTGTGCATCTTCTCCACCTGCTTGTTCATCAGCCATAGGCTGTGTCTCAATTGGTGCACTAACACTACTTCCCGCACTATGTAGTGTGTATATGTCAATGTGAATGCACTTAAACTGTGCGTGAAGCAGTGTTAGTGCACCGATTGAGACACAGCCGCAGTGGGAAAACACTAAAACCCACAGGATTGTAGCCAATGAGGATTGGGGCTGGTGAGCCCTGACCTACAGAGATAAGTACTTTATGAATCCTGCCGACAAAGGCTGAAAGAATGGAAAGGCCGTGCTATTTTTTCCAATTTAATTCAGGCTCCGATTCATAGCTGATGTGTACCAGAGTTAACACATCTGCTTGGTAAGACTTTGAAAAAGATACAGGTATACTGAGCAGTAACTGAGCCTCTGCTCATTAAAACTAATCCTTATTAATGCATTTATTTTCTTTCAGAGCCAGAGACCTTTGTATAATCAAAGCAGAATCTTTAACAAATGTCCTCACTGGCGTTCAGCACAAACCTTTTTGTGACATCTGGCAGCACACCAGACTCACTGCTTTCAGTCAGAAGAATACTGTGTGACGATTGCCTTCGTTTTCCAGGTCTCAAAAGACCCCAAGTGTCAGAGGAGAGGTGGTCAGGCGGTGAGGTCACAGTTAACTGTAGCACGCCGGAGTCCCAGATGCACGCACAAACTCCATGTTGTGACAGTATATATGTGCAGATGTGCAGTTTTGGATTCTCATTGTCTCTAGTATTCATACCTTTCTTTGTTTTTTAAAAAAAAATCAAAGAAAAAAAAAACAGTCATGGGTCATAGGTTCATACGTAGATGCTCGGGCCGTTTGGCCACGACGGGGTAGGTTTGCTGCTTCATCTGAGCCAGGTTGATCCCGACTGGCTGGCGGATGGGTAGGGGTGCTGAGGCCTCAGAACTACTCGTGATGTCCATCTGCTCTGGAATGGACACTTCCATCGCCTGGTCCTGGGGAGACTGGAGGACACTTGGTCCTGTGTTGGGGAGGAGAGGGCTACGAGACCAGCCTGGGCTGAGAGGACATAGAGGTAGCAATGAGGGGTTGTAAAGCGTTAAATATCTTACAGGATGATGCTGGGATGCAGAACATGTTTCTGAAGCACCTGCTGCAAACTAACACAACATACCTGAGAGCTGTTCTTGGGCTACCTGTGATCCGCCGAGGTGAGCGGATTTTAGGCTCAAATGAAAATCTTTCTTTGATGTTTTCCAGGACTGATGGAGCAACATATGTGAAACCCTGAAGGGAAAGGAAAAACATCACTATCCAATACTAAACATTGTTTCAGACATTACTCTCAGCTGGTTTATTAATTAAGGCGTGGTATTACGATGCCATTTGTTTCCTCTTGGCAGCAGAGGGATAAAACCTAATCAAAGCACAGTGAGAATTTACCAGAAAGGCTTGATTAGCGCTCTCACTGAGGGTCGAGTCATCTGGGCTGTCGACTGGTGTCTGACTGGTGAACTTTGAATCAAACTGACTCACATCATCTGCTGATTGCTACAAAGACAGAAGAAGAGAAACTCAGATGACGGGGCAAAGCAACATGAGAAGATATCCTAGTTGACAAAAAAAACAAAACACAAGAGACGGTTTGAAACAGAAGACCCAGGCTCCATTCCTGAAACTTAAAACTTTAGCCACTAATGACGCATTTCTCAGCCAGTACTATGTCCACTTTAAAGGCTATACTTACCAAAATGGGCTTGAAGGGAGGCTCCACTTTCCGAGCCAACAAATCTTCCCAGTTGATGAGCCGAAAGAAAGGGTGAGCCTAACAAAGACCAAACAGAACATGAGATACATGCACCCATACCTACTACCACATAAAAAGCACAGTGTTGTACAAATGTGTCTTAGGAAGGTTTATTCTAAGGTAATTTGGGTTTTGGATCAACAAACTTTTGAACATCTAAAAAACATTTTGAGCTGGCTACTTAAGCGTTTATCATTACAGCAGAGTTGGTGTGCTTTGCTTGTTTTTTTTATCTGTTGTTTAGCCTCCAGCTAATTCTTGCCTGCACTTCTGTGGCGTCTCCTGCTCCCGCTCCCAGTCGTGATGAGGCATTTCTCTTCAGCAACTGTACAACCAGCAGTCAAACATTAGGAGAGTACAAACGCCACATACTGTACCGATATGCACTAGGTGAGCTCTGAGGAAAAAACAGAAACGCTACCCGTTTCAGGAGATCTCTGGCTTCCTGTGTGAGGTAAGGCGGGAGGTTTAGCTTGCATTTCAGGATCTTATCAATGGTCTTTTTTCGATTCTCACCAGTGAATGGCGGCTACAATTAGAGGGGAAAAAAAAGACAATTACTCCACCGTTGTCATTTTGATTAATATTTTATAACAGCACAAAGACTGGGTCTGAAATAGAGTGTTTTTTAAGGTAATGAATTTTTAACTGACCGCTCCTGTGAGCATGTCGTACATCAGAGCTCCCAAACTCCACCAGTCCACTGCCCTGTTATGCCCACTTCTCATCAAGATCTCTGGAGCCCTGGAACAAAGAAAGTCCACTTTTTTTTTGCTAATAAAAAGCATGAATGAGCAAACAGCATGAATGAGTATTAAATCTAAAAGGTCATCAGATCAGAAGCAGGGGGTATGAAAGAAAATCATACATCCTTACTCACATATATTCAATGGTTCCACAGAAAGTGTGCGTAACCGTCCCATCATGAATGGATTCTTTGCACAGACCGAAGTCAGTCAATTTTACATGACCTGAAAGGAAATGTAAACATTTTTAAACAAACCCTCACAAGTCTCACACCTACTCCTTCATCTTATACAGCAAGCAACAAAAACAGATCTCATCTTCACCTTGACTGTTCAGCATGATGTTTTCAGGTTTAAGGTCTCTGTAGATGATGCCCTTCTGGTGTAGGTGACCCAGAGCCATGGAGATCTCTGCCAGGTAAAAACTGGATGAAAAGATGGAGACAAGAAGCTTCATGCCAAGAAATAACACATTGCATCTACATAAGAATCCTGTAATGTCATATTTAATACTATAATAGCAGGTTTGCTGTCAGTGCAACACACAATTATTCAGAGCTGTTTTCGTATTCAGAGGAACATTTTCAGTCTGCATTCATTATATAATATTGTATTGTAATTTTACGGCTTTGTTGGAAATGCTCTGGCATAAATAACAACATAAGAAATCTACAGTTATTTCCTGTCAGAGCTCATGGCCTTATCGCGGCTCACCAGGCTGTGTCTTCCATGAAGATACCCTCCCTCTCCAGCTGCATAAAAAGTTCTCCTCCTGCACAAGTAAAACACATTTATAACAATGGCATCATGCTGGTGTTAGGGAAAGGTACAATTAAAGCTGACAGCAATAATCACAGCGCATCAGAGAGCCCATATTAACTCGTATATGCTTCATGTTTACATGCATTTTCTCATACCACCACACACACACACACACACACACACACACACACACACATATATATATATATTATGATTGCACTGACCGCTTAGGTACTCCAAGATGAGATACAGCTTCCCTCCTGTCTGGAAGGCGTAGATAAGATCTACAATGAAGGGATGCTTCACTTCCTCCAGGATGTTCCTCTCGGCCTTTGTGTGGGCTGTGTCCTTAGCATTGCGTACAATCATAGCCTGATAACAAAAAGGAATCAGCATTAATGCGGAAACGCAGGCAGATCAATGACCTACAAGCTACGGAGCAACAATTTGTTTCACTGTGCTATAATAGAAATGTAAAGATGAGTGTCAGATATTTGACTTCATGAGTCTACAATTAATGATGACATTTATCAGATTATGACGAAAACTTTATTTTGAAAGTTAAATAAAAGCAACACACAAGTTTACTTTCACAGGCTGAATATTCTGTCCCTCGAGTTTTTCACACCCTCGTTTCTCTGATGCTGGCTTAACTGTTTACTAAACACTTCTGTCTAACAGGGCGACAGCAACAATGCTGTCTCAGCACCAACAGATTCTCACTGTGACAAAAGTTTCAGTAGAATTTACAGTGTTTAATTCTGCTTTTTTCCTTTTTATCTGATTCTTATTCTTAAAAGAGCTTCATTTACTGCTCACATACAGAGCAATGAATTACAGGTCTCATGTAAGAATAAATCCTTTAAGACAATGTGAACAATTCATCACAGAAATGATCTGAAAATGACATTTATAATTATAAGGGTTAAAGGTAAGAAATAGCTAGTAATAGCCAACAGTGTTATAACTCTTGACTGTAACTCTTAATATTTTGGATCAAAAATAGATTGTGAGTTTATGTAAACATTTTCCTGCAGTGGGTCCAGTTTTAAAGACTATTTAAACAAAAGGAAACCAGATTTTAAACGGTGATCAGCTTTGGGAATGCATATACTTTCTGGTACATTATCTATAAGAGCATCAAACAAGTTAGAACAACTCTGCAACTCTTGAGTCCTGCAGAAAGGATTATTTCCTCACTTCAGACTTTTTTATACATAGCATAATTGTCTGACTAATATTTTAAGGTCTAAGTGGCAATGACTCAGTCAATCAGCAATATAGAGAACAGTTACACATTTAGACATAATATTACAACTTGGGCAGTTATGCTATGAAGCTAAAAGCATGTACAGGATGTGTATAGTGTGTTTCACTGATATGTCTTGGCAGGTCTAGACTGGTTACATACCCTGTATACTCCATAAAGATGAGCTCTAACCTCTATCCATTTCATCAAAGCCATGCTGAGTACAAATGCATCAAACTTAGCAATAACAACCAATCTGAACCAATTAAATCCAGCAGGTCTTTAATAAACCACTTGGGTCATGTCAGACAATCAAGCAGAGGCAGCTATCAGCATCAAGTTGAATCTAATGGACTGAGGCAGTGATTTAAAGTGCCAATGCTGTAAGAGAGCAATGCAGATGCAATCTACTAACGAGCAGCATATTCTTACCCCACCACTGAATTCAGAGGCAAGCAATATTTGCAGACAGAAGCACCATGTTTTATTTGTAATAACATGCAAGATGTTTTTATGATGGTGTTTATCACTGTGACACAAGGTCTGCAGAAAAAGGAGAAAGTACCTTCTTTAAAACTTTCATGGCAAATATTTTGCCCGATGCCGCTCCAACAACTTTTCGGACTTGGAAAACCTGAATGAAGAAAGAGATTTTACTTATGTAGAATAAGTGTAACAGACATGTTATAGAGACAAAATAATCCATCATGTTTCTGTTGATAGGAAGATGGTTTTAGTGCACTTCCTACCTTTCCGTAACCGCCCTTCCCCAGGACCCGCAGCAGTTCAAAGCACTCCGGTCTGATGTTCTCTGTTCCCTGATTGACGTTGTCCTCAGATATCTCGATCTTTTCACAGTCTTCCATGTTACTGCCATGAAACATGATTAAAGGATCTATTTTTTTTCTTTTAATCTGAAATTCTCCTACACCACCACGAACATGTGAATACTTACAACTCAAATCCACTGCACTGTTCCATGATATCATTGATCTGTGCCTGATGGAGGAAGTGGACAACAGAACCATTAAATTCTTGTTGTTTATATTATCCATCTGGCTGATGTCCACCAAATTACTTCGTTACAATTTGTACATTTAATGAAAAATGGCTGAAACTTAAAATTTCATCTTTACATTAAAGTTATGCTAATTTTCTCTGTTGTATATTACTGCAAACTAACTATTTTACTAGTTGTTAATCAAAATGAGCACCATTTAACTTTTTACAAGGTGATTTTTCACTTCACGCATTACACTTTGGCACAAACCATCATGTAATCTGCCAATATTTGCTGGTTACATTTTAATCTGACCCAGTCCTGTGTGTGCTGATCTAACTAACTCCATTCAGTCTGCACTAGTACTCCAGCAAGTATTGAGAGATTTGTTGCACCGATACTGATTTTGACATATGCATTAACACATATAAAACATTTAAAAGTCTATTTATTCATGTTTTTGGTGATATGTAGTAAGAGTGAGAGCTGCTTTTAATATCTTAGCATGAAACCAAAGCACAGGTCACTCAACTTTGACCTCATACAGTTCCACCGTGTCCCACATCTTTCCAAAATAAAATGTTGCACACGAAGCCACATTTACCACTGCAGCACCTTTGGCCAGGGAAAAAAGGCTTGCACAATCCCGGCGTGACAGCAAAAGATTTTTGACGTGATGGCGCAAATGGTGCATGCAGAACTTCAGCAGCCAATGCTGATAGTAAACGTTAAACAGAACAAGTGACAGTTCTCTCATGTTAGTTGCCGAGTTAAGTGTATTAGCTTTTGCTATGCACCTGTTTGCAAAGGCCCAACAGCTCTGGCTACTGGTAGGAGCAGGCCTGTCGTGGTTGCTGACATGCTACTCGGCTAACAGCTAGCTACCGTGCGTAAAGAGTTTCTGCTGTGACAGCTCTCTCATTTACGTTCAACAGCTTCCGTTTAAGTACCTCCTCATTCTCATCATCGGAGACATTTTCCTCCGGTTGGTCCAAATCAATATCAAACACTCCAGCCATGGCAGCCAGTAGCTCGAATCGCTCTGTCACACGCTGTTAGGGCAGCAGGGGTCCCCCACCTCATGGACAAACACACTCAGCCGCCATAACCGGCTACTACACTGAGCATGCGCACTACGACACTTAGCAAAGGGGGCGGTAACTTGGTGTGTTGCATCGTAAACAGAGACCGTCATAAAAACTGTCTTCAGTATAAATGTCTAAATCCACCAAGTATGATGAAGTATTAACTTAAATTTCGTCAAATGTTTTACCTTCTATTCTTTAATTTTGAGTAAATTGTTTTAAATTTTAATAATATCGCAAAAACTAATCTTGAAGAGAATAATTAACAAAGGTAAATATGTATAGCACTATACTACAAACACATACCTTTTTTATTAGATACAAATATGTAATTAAATAGCCTTTTATAAAAATCTTTTGTATTAAACTGCATTATTATAATTCATTTATAGTTTTTTTCCGGAAACACTTTTTTCAACTTCCGGTTACAGCAGCGACGCGTTGCAGCGCCGTTTCTGAAGTAAACTAAAACACATAGTTCATGGGGTTTACTGTTGGGTTTCTCAGATGAGTTCCTGCACTCTTATTTTAACATTAATCATATATTTACAATGTCTGTCGTTACCGTTCAGCTCGGCCAGTGCGGTAATCAGGTGGGCCAGGAACTATTTGACATCGTATGTAGTGATGCTCAGGAGGAGCAGAGGAAAGCATACAGCACTGCTAGCTGTGAGCGCTTCTTCCACCAAACAGCACAGGGAGGTAACATAAGTCTTACATTATATGAATAAGCAGGATTTCTGTTTGTTCATGTTTACTGATTGTATATTTCTGCTCACTAGATCTCGAAGCCAGAGCTGTACTGATAGACATGGAGCCCAAAGTGATTACCTCCAGTATGACCAAAGCTGTGAAATCTGGCAGGTGGAGGTATGGAGAAAAATCATACTTCAGTCAAAAGCAAGGTTCTGGAAACAACTGGGCTAATGGGTAAGGAAAGAAAAATGTTATCCCACATTTCCTCTAATGGTATTACAGTAGTTTACCAGTTTAAAATAATGATGTGGGCAGTCATTTTAGTTAAAGCAAAGAAAGCTGATGAATATGTTCATGTGGCCATCAAGGTACTGTGTCCACGGTCCACATCACAAAGATGTGGTGGAAGAACTTGTGAGGAAGGAGGTAGAATGCTGTGACAGATTGGCAGGGCTCATAGCCATGATGAGTGTTGCCGGGGGAACAGGGTCCGGGGTCGGTACATACATTACCGAGTGTCTCCGAGACATCTACCCAGCATCCTTCATCCTCAATCACCTCACTTGGCCGTATGGGACTGGGGAGGTATGGAGACTCTGTCATGTTAAAGTTAGCACAGTACTATAATGTGCTTTCTTGACATCTTGTTTTTTTTTTTCCAGGTGATTGTTCAGAACTATAACTCGGTGTTGACGCTGGCACATCTGTACCAGCTCTCAGACGCCATCATGGTCCATGAGAACGACACAGTGCACAGGATCTGCAGTCAGCTCCTCAAGATCAAACAAATCTCTTTCAGCGATATCAACAGGGTTATTGCTCACCAACTGGGCAGTGTCCTGCAGCCTGCGCTCACCCCTGATTCACACGGAAGCTACAGCAGAAATCCTCTTGGTGAGAAATCCTGCAATGCACACCTGAGACCCAACAGTTCACATTTTACATTTTGCTACTCTTCAGGCAACAAAGACATGTTCAGATCATTTTCATTGTTCTGTATCTTCTGTGATTTCTCTCAGGTGAACTAGTGAGTGCTCTCGCTTGCCATCCAGAGTACAAGCTGCTGAGTGTGAGCACGATCCCTCAGATGCCCAGTTCCTCCATAGCCTACAGCACGTTTAGCTGGCCGGGGTTGCTCAAACACCTGCGACAGATGCTCATCTCCAACACCAAGATGGAGGAAGGCACGTTTAGTAAAAACTGGCATGTTTTTGCAGACCAGTTTCAGTTTAGTCCATCATATGTAGATAATAAAGTAACTAATTAGTGGTTTGAAGCCTTGAAAGCTTGTCTGTCCTGTTTCAGGTATAGATTGGCAAGTGTGTCTACCTGCAGCTCCTGGAAGGACAAGAAGCCTAACAGGAAGCAGCTTCAATACATCACTGGCTAACCTGCTCATACTGAGAGGGAAAGATGTTTACAGTGCAGAGACAGGTTCGGAGGGAATCTTTGATTACAATAAATTCATATTTATTGACAAGTGTGACCATTGTAAAGGAGGATATTGCTGTGTGTGTCCTTCTCATTCGCAGGCAGCTTTGTAGACCCATCCATCTATACCTCCTGGCTTTCATCCGAAGAAGCTTTCACTGCGTGGAAATCCCCACTTCTCTTTAATAAGTATGAGAAATCTGCCACGCTGGTCAGTAATAGTCAGGCCCTGCTCAGACCTTTGGATGACATGGTGAGAAAGGCCTGGAATATGTTTGCCTCTAGGTGAGTCAGTACCATGAAGTATTTCTTTGGAAAAAATGAGTCCAAGCTGTGTAGGAATTGGGAAATGAAGCACAATTGATGGTATTTTATTTTCATGTTGTTACAGAGCCTACGTCCACCAGTATACTAAGTTTGGTATTTCAGAGGAGGACTTTCTGGACAGTTTCACCGCGCTTGAGCAGGTCATCTCTAGCTATAAGCAACTCCAGCGCTGATGGTGTGTGTGTGTTTGTGTGTGTGTGTGTGTTTGCGGGAGGGGGGACAAAGACAAAGCCCCTCCATGGACTGAATATCGAACACGTCATGAGAAGAACAGAAACGTCTTCACACCAACACTACGATGATGGTTATGATCATGTTCACTACCCCGTTAATCAAGCCAATTATTTTGTCATGTTACACTTTCTGCATAAAGAACATTGAATTGTAGAGTTAAAAATTATTTTTTTTATTGTAAATACTCAGTCTGCCCCATTTTATTATTACTGTACACATACCCTATTGCCTATTATTGAAAATAAAAGTGCACATAACAATCACAATTACTTTGTTAAATAAGAGATCCAATAAAAATGCAGCTACATCTGAAGGTAACGTTTCCTCTAAAACCAGTTTTGCTTGCATGTTTTTAGCCAAAATTGCCACATTTCTACATAAATTTTATGGGACATTTTTGAAAATGAAAAAAGAAATTTCTGTAAATTCTTTATTCAGATCATGATGCCAAACATTGTCTAGAAAATTGTCAAGTTGTGTTGTAGTACACAAAACTATCCCCACTTAAAAGAGACCCAGCGCTTTTAATTGTATATGAACATAATCATGTGTTTCTTTTAGGGGGGAAAAAAAAGCTGTCTCAACCAATGATTATTAATCCTTAAGTCTGCAAAACATCAGGACATGATGACATCATACCTTCTTCTCTTTTTTATGGAGGCGTATAAAACAATATCTGCTTATTAAGTCACATTTAGGAATTTTTTTAAAGCATATTGGTAAAATTCTGGAAACTTGTTCTTTTCTATATAGCATAATATATATATATATGATATATATAAACCACTTCAGAAATTTGTGGCACAACATGAGAACCAGTTGTTATGTTACACGTATTTTAAATATAACAGACTTCTGGTTTGAAAGAAGCCATTATGCTGAACTGGAAGAGAAACATCTCAGCAGTGAGGAGGTACGTCAGGGTTCACCTCCCATAATCTGCAATGCAACAGTGACTCCTCACCAGTCATCAACAAATTCAGATGATGGCTTCAATGAACCTGGCCACACAAGAAGTCAATTATATACACCACTTTTCCACTTAAAAGCCCCAACTCATCACCACCACTGAAAAAGCCTCACACATGAGGTGAAATAAAAACCCAGAGAAGTCCCGCTGCCTTTTATTTAGCTCTTAGGATCACCACATCCTGGATGAATCTACACCACGTGAAAAGTATTAATACACAAAGAAACATGGCAAGGATGTGAAGTTTTCATTACTTTATTCGTTTTGCACAAAAAAACCTAGCGGTCATAAAAGCAGCGCATCACTGAAGACAAGACTGTTGCATCCACAAGAGGACCGGTTAAAGTGCAGTGCTGACTGAAGAGCTGGAAGCCCACAACTTCAGCCAGCTTACAGACCGCTGCTGCCATGCAAACTTAACTGCCAACACCAGTCTGATAAGCTAGCTGATGGGGTGGGAAGGTAGTGTTGAGGATACAGCTCAATCCAAAAGGTGGACAGGATCACCATCTCCAGAATACATCTCAAGAGTCAGACAGCATTTAAAATGAAGTCTTAATAAGCTCATGCTGACAGAATCATCCAGATGGAGCAGTAAGCCAAATGAAGCAACAGCTAATCAGGATGTGATTAAAAAAAAAAATCAAATGGAGTACAATAATGATCTATAAAAGCTGATCTCTTCACTTACCTTGTAAAGGGCCATTTCTAAGTGGGAATGAAGCATTAGCTCCGAGTTTGAAGATCCTAAACATGACATAATTACAACAAATGTTTTCAAGAGAACAAAAAAATAAATAAAAAAAAACACTCAAGACTTGGAAACAAGCGATAATTTCATGTTTTATATTCTGATCCAGGACCCAACCTAAAAGTACAGAATAGAAATGGGAATATTTGCTGAGAGTACAATGTTACTTTACAAATGATATCACCTTTGTCATTTTTTTTCTTTTGGTTTGGTTCATGTCCACACCGACTACAGGAATAGAAACACATCTGAGCACACTGTCAAAAAGATATTAAGATATTTACACAATGTGCAAAGCATCAATACCTCATTATTTTAAGGTGATATTGCTTTTTTCTCACCAACAGTTCCAGAAACAAGAGAAAACAATGATTAGACTGTTAAACAGACACGAGGACGTTTAAGTCCTCAAAACAAACTCATCTGTAGCAGTTATCCTCATAGCACACAATACAATCAAATTGATCTCCATCCATTCTTAAAATGTTACAAAATTAAATAAAAATTAAGTCAATAAGTCTATAATCATGGGAAGTCACACTTTCCCGTCTTGCATAAGGCATAGCTTCTGATGGGCGCTGCCCTTAAACGTAGCAGTTGTCATCCAGCTGCTGTTTACGTGTGATTTTAAAGTTAAAGTAACATGTTAACATCAGCAGTAGAGCCATTCAAACCACTTACACACAGTGAGATTGAGAGGAAGAACTACAAAACCTGAAGAAGGGAACAGTAACGAGTACATACATCCTCAACAACAACACACACACACAGTAGCGAACAATGCCTGTCTCTTCTTTTCTTTGTAAGCTTCTCTGAGAATGGATGAGGGTGAGGTTTGTTGTTAAGTTGTGAGCCGCTGTGGCTGAGTGGAGCGCTCCCAGCAGCAGCAGAGACACAGTCACTCGGATGTGTGCACCGCTCTGTTTCAACATCACTTGGTTTTCTCTTCCGAGTGCCTCAGCAGCTGCAGCCGCTTGGCGTAGCTCTGAGCCATGGAGTTCACGATGGAGATGACAAAGTAGCAAACCATGACCAGCACCACCTTCTCAAACACCCACGACAGCCAGTTCTCACCCTAGAAATCCCCAAAATGAGAGCAGAAAAGCTATAAGTTATTCGAGCTGATAAAGGACAAATTCCAGTTTAAACAATGATAAATGTGTGTTTAATTAAAATTAGAAGAAGGTTCTTAGGTATACAGTTTTCCACAAGAGGGTGCTGACTGATTTCAGGGTGAAATCTAACTTATTTACGGTAATATGATCCATAAAAATGGCCATCTTAACAAATGCAGCTTCTCCTAAACTAAAAGAAATGCTTTTACAAGCTAACAAATTAGCTTTATGGTTATGTCTGCTAAGCTCAACAGCTTCATGGGCAGTTTGGAAAACTGATCATCATGTATCCAAGCTCACATATAAATAGTCCCACTTTAGAAATGAGCAGTTCTCTGAAAGTAGATAAGGGTTAAAACTAATCGTCCTCACCGCTGATGCACTTCCTCCAGAATGATGCAGCTTGTTTCTCTGTGCTTCCAGGTACTGCCTGAAGGGCTTCTGCAGTGACGGTCCTAGTTTAGGGATGGACCTGCCATAGCACACCCACAGAGCAACAGACAAAAGAGCAGACAGACAGAAAGGAGGGAGGAAGAAAATCAGTGACTTACCCTTTCAGCAAAACAAACAAAAGCCTGGCTTTCTTCAACAGTTGAAAGAGACAGCCTGTAAGATCGTCTAAAGCTGGGAAGAAGTCCCCTCTTTCTATAAAGACTAGCAATCTCCTCACTGATCCACCAGTCAACTAGTGTCCAAGCAGCAGCTGCTGGAAGGCCCCATCCTGCATGTGGGCCCGGTCCTGCAGCTGCCACCACCTCTAATTGTTACTGCGAGCAGGCAGCTGAGAGGAATGAAGCAGAAACTCCTCAGAGCTCCTTTTATAAGACCAAGCTCTCTACAGGAGTCTGTGTCAGCCTTTTCAATCAGGAAGTGAGTCGACATGATGTCATCACCTTTACCACCATTGGTGTCCTCATGGTGGAAAGACAGGCAAGCAGGGAGTGTTTATGCCCCTATTAGGTAGTGGGGACATGCTCACCAGGGGACCGGTCATAATGAAAATCAATCCTAAAAAGTTAATGTCATACACTGACTTTGATACTCAAATTATACCTTTCAGTGAGCAGTAGAACAGGCAGAAGAGACCATCATGCTGTCAAATGTTTAATAATAATGGGATAAAACATACTGCAGATTATACAGAAACTAAATTCCCACTGCATGGATTTAATTGTCCCCAGTCAGGACATAAACATGGTGTCTAGACTAAACTAAGAAAAAAGCCTGACAGATAAACACCAAATGAGGAGTGGGTAATTACTAAAGTTGAATAAATCCAACTAGATATGACTGACTCATTGCCATTATCTTTCCTGCTTTGAATGCACAAACACTGCATCAGCACTGAAGTATTATTGAACACATCAGAGCGAGTCACCCAAGACACCAGTTTGTGGGAAAGAACCTTAAATCCTGCTGATATCAGAGAAACTATGTTTAGACCAGAATCTAAGCGCTAATTTAAACTACATTTCCTCTGAAACAGCATCACAATTCAAAAACATGTGTATCTCTACGCCTTAGACCTCCAATCAGACTGTATAACTTCTATTATACATGATCACATTTACAGTTACACAATCGCAGCCCAATTGTTCTTCCCGTCTTACTGAGGAAATTGTCTCAGTCAAAGCTCAGCTTGTGAGTCAGATCAACATGTTCGGATAAGACCTCACACGCCTGACCACCAGTGCTGCAGAAATCGAGTTCGATCGAGGCTAAGAATTACCTTTGTGTTGGAAAACGCTAAATAAATGCATGTAGACCTCTGCAATGAAAGCTTTGATTCATACAGGAACCACAAACAGTGATTAAAATGCATCTGAGAGAAAAGCAACAATGACTCTACATAAGAACTAATAGTCAACATAAACTCACCCCATGAGCGACACCATTTGTTCCACTATGTGCTTGCTGAAGGTAATGATAACAAAAAGTTTCTGCAGAAAGAAGGAGAAAAGGAAACTTTTAAGCTCAATGCTTTAACCAATCACACACTATATTTTGTGTTTTATAGTTGAAGTGTTTCAGGAACAAATGATAAATTATAATGTCTTAATTACGGTGACACAGCTGTGGGAAATTGAGACTGCATCTATCATTGTTCACAGACACACCAATTACAAAACTAAATCCTGGCTATAAGCTAAACTTTGGGCTGGAAGGAGCTTTGTGTGGTTTGCAAAGGACCAAACTGAAGCGGCTGGGTGCCCAAAACCACATTATTAAACCGGTTCTGAAACTGATCAACTTTAAAACAGCATGACACATGCCCCCCTGGACTAAATCAGACAGGAAACATCACGTGATGTCCAAGAAATTCCAGGTACAAAGTAAGAAAAACAAAATCCCCAATTTGCTGCTTTTTAGAGTCTGTTTGGTTTCCGTCTGTTAGGTCAACCAGCTCATGTCCACTCAACATCATTCACAGCCCCCCTACAGTGAGACGGGGCCCTTTGTCTGGTTCCATGAAGAGATGGATACATTTAGTTAGCTTCCTAAGATACTCAGCGACTCACAAGGTATGAAAGCCCCATGAGCTCCTTATTGTCTAGGTTTATATTACTCACTGGTGTGGCAGACTGAACACATAATTACTTATTGTGTGTGTGTACATGTGTTTGTTTGGGTAAGGGGTGGGGTCTAAAATTAAGTCTTTTTGAACATTAAAAACAAAACACATCCTCTCTTTCATCTGGAGCCTATTTAAATGTCAAGGAGGCATATCAAAGCTTAAAAAAAAATGGAGGAATTCCCAAAGGAACAGAGCAGCATCAGAAAAAGTTACCCAGAAATGCACAATTAAGAGTTTCATGGTAACCAACTCATGATCTCAGCACAAAGCTTGATCTTTCCCACACAGTTTGAGGTTATGGAGATGGCTTAAAATGAATTAGTCAGCAGTGAATTACCTTTTTTCTTATGAGTGTATTTATGACGTGCATCATTACGTTGTGGCTGGAGAATTGTGAAGATGTGAAACAAGTTAACCAAATTAGAAGACTCAATTTACTGAGTATGTGAGAATGTGTCCGTATGGTTTATGATAAAAATGGAAAATTCATGATAAAAAAAGTCATAAAAGGCCTGTTTTTGTTGTGTTCTGGCCTCTCATTTACACTGAAATGTGGGTTCATGGAAACTTAAAAATAAACCTCCACATTGAACTTTTCTTGCAGTGCAAGGCGAGTTCTGTCAGTGCAAACTGGAATCTGTTTATGATGAGGCATTTCACACCATATTGCACCAAAAAGCACCTGTAGAAAAGACCAGGCGTTGTTAAAAGCCGGCCTGGAGGCTGGCACACAATCTGTTGCGTTGCATTTTCAGCACTTGTGATGCACACCTGGATGTGCCATTGCAAAGTTTTGCCATCTTGATATAAGCATTATTATATTATTATAAGCATTCTGGTCCCATTTGTGTTTTCCCAGCACATTACGTTTTTATTTCACTCTTGTGTAAATGCATATTTTTGTCAAATATGGAAAGGAAAATGTTGTGTAAACATTTTAATTAACATTTTATCTGTGTTATTGACCTGTATATGCATCTTGATGATGGCTTTCCCAATCAGAGTTGCTCCAAAGAAAGTCCAGAAGGGAACCAGGAAATGTCCGCAGGTTATTCCAGCCAAATCAAAGAGAGGATTAGGAATCTGACAAACACACAAAGATTCAAAGTCTGTACACAAAACTTGTTTTCCTTCAGTAACTTCATCAGTTAGAATAGAATAGAATAGAATAGCAGGATGAAGATTTGTTTATGGGAAACAAGCACAAATGATAGAAATCTTGCAAAATCCTCTACTCACCGAGGCACAAGCCAAGATCCCAAAAAATCCCACTTTCTGCACCATATGCTGAACGCCCAGTTTCGCTCTTGTGACAAAGTCCTGGAAACAAATTATTAAAAAGCATTTTTAACACCACGCCATTGCTTATGTACACGACTGGGTTTAATTGTGTAGAGCCATTTTTAAGTGATGTCAAGCCTTCATTTTCAGATTTCACAGACATGGTGCATAACACTGTTATAGCTGATAAAATACCTGCCATTTCTTGGCACTCTAAAAGTTTGTTAAATCAAACGATGCATCAGCTAAAGTAAGCCGTTTTTATATGTACTCCTGTGGGGGTGAAACGTTTGTGGTTTTATGCTGAAGACCACATCAGAGATGGGAAGGAGATCAAAAAGTTTCAGTTAGATTCATACTGTTTTTCCAGTGTGTGTCCATTTGTAACCATACTTTTTAATTCTATATAGCGCAGTTGTATTTCTATTACTTGTAAGTACTTGTAATACGGAAATACACGAGTCACATCTTTTGCCAGAATCTCTTTCATTCCCATACCTCCCATGAGTTAATCAGGATTTTACAGAAATGTTTGCACATCATTGTTTAGGATAAATACTTGGGACAAAATGGAAGCAGCAAGATCTGGAATAAATTCTCATGATGAAGAACGCAATAAGAGATTTGCCCCCACTGCCTTCTGCAACTAACAACTTTTGAGATTTGGTGATGGAGACAATACCCACCATTTCTCTCACTTTTGTTCTGCTGACTCAGCATCTGATCTCAGTCATGTGAACTTTAGTCCCCACAGAGCTGTCTGTCATTCAAATTAGAGGCCGGTGAGATAAAAAGATGGAGGGCGGATAGATGGAGGCAAAGCCTGAAGGATGATTAAAGAGGGAGCTGTACTCGGGGTGACTCACCCACGAACAGGCAGATTTACTGGAAGTGCAAGAAGGGAGGGGCTTCACTTAAGTCACATGATCCTTTAAGACCAACCAGTGGCTTCATGACCATTTATGCATTATGAAAATTTTACCAAAGAGAATAAGATTACTGAGTTGATGGGCACAGTATATAAACCAATGCCAAAATGATCCCACATATGTGGATTTCTTCAAGAGAACGTGTAGTTACTATGCGTTTTTTCCCATTTTGAATGACAGATCGCACTTAAAACAATGTTATAACCTGTTATGAGTTTCTTTTTTGTAAGAGAAGTTAGCTTGTGACCTGCTTGACATGTTATAACCTGTTCGGTGTTTTCTACCCCTATTGGAAAATCTTTAGGATTCACAGAATCACATCCAGTAAAAGGCACATCTGTGGTGAGTTTTCATCATGACCATGCCAATGGATGCTTTGTGAAGACCTATGTGCTTGTAAGTCTCACCTGAGCTCCCTCAGCCTGCTCGAGCATCTCCTCAAACTCTTCATAGTCTTCATCATCCGGATCAGCTCCAGACTGACGAGCAGCTCTAGCCATGAAGTATGGGGGCAGCTCTCCAATGGCAGTACCGGCACCCTAAACACAAATAGCTTTACATTTCCTATCAGTGTTCCTAGACCCACATACATAATCAGAGGATTCCTGAAATACACAACTTAGCTTAGGATTTATGCAAACACAAGGTAAACCATTGTTTCCAGTGAGCAGCTACAGATTTTTGAAGCATGAGTTCATATTTCCTGGAGAAGTTTCCAGCATGTAGTTTTAACATTCTTGCCATTTTATGAGTTTTAGATAATTATTTTGTGCCCAAACAATTACTCACCCACATACAAGCCTCCAGGCGGACTTTTGACATGATTGAGAAGAGGGAGATGCTCTCGTCTACACCTTCACCTTCAGGACAGACAATCTGGTCTGGATAGGGAGGTTCTGGGAAGTCTGTGGATCCACATTCATATGCGGCCAACGTTACTGATGCTATGTGTGGACCCTGTGAAACACATTGGACACAGGATCACAATGACATCCTGATAAGCACATGCACTTTGAATAACTGTTCAGTTTGTTTTATGACAAGGGAAAGGGTGTTAACCTTAATCATGCTTTAGTGAGCTGTACAAATATAAAGGAAACTGGTTAAAGAAATATTGCCTTTAAATGTAAATGGTATTTGATCATATGTTGAAAGGTTAAAACCATCTAAACTGCCCACATTCAAGCACCGACTGCAGCCGAGTCACACAGTCCCTCTCTGACACATTGACAAGTCATCATTAATCAGTGTACAGATGTTTGGTTAGGTAGAGCCACCTGGCCGCAGTAGCAGCCCACCTGGACCCACAACACAGCCAATCCATTATGCTTCTTTAGGGTGAAAGCAGCAACACTGACGGTGGACGGACAGCACACAATAAGTCACTGTTCAATCCAACCACTTCATCAGAGTATTTCTCCATGTGACCCCAAGTCCATGCACAAAGGATGCTCATTTAGTTTCAATGCACTCCCTCTGTATGAAAGGTTGAACTTCATTAAACAGTTCTCCTTACATGACAACACGTCAATGCCAACACAAACTAACCAAAAAGCTGTGATTCCATCTTCCAATATGAAGTTTCTGTTAGTCATATGATGTGATATGAGAGAGAAAAACGGTTGTTAAACTGAATCCCTTTGTTCATTTAAGCTAACGGAGCAGATATCACCGAGGATGCCAAACCTACATCTAAATCTGCTAAATTACAAGTCATCTTCTGACAATTAGAATTAAAAAGCAACCATTTCTGACAAGTTTATTAGTACAAGATAAATTCACAGATAAAGTGTCTAAAGAGTTGAACAACATTTAAAAATCAAAATAACATTTTAAACAAGTCAAAATTTAAATGGCTTTCAAGCCTTTTAATCTCACTAAAGTATGTTACATTTACTAAAAATCCAGCCTTTAAAAGCACAGCTGTGAGCTTTGAAACATCATGACGAATCATGACATCCTACTTGTGAGTGATTTCCTTGCTTCTTAGCACAATGACCTAATCCTCTCTGAGGAGCTTTTTATTAATGCTTTAGACCAGGGATAAATCCAAATAAACTCTGTTGGTGGGGTTTCTTTAGAATTAACACAGTTTAACATGGGGAACTGCAAGTTGTGGCACTGTGAACATTAAACTTAGAGCACAAATAAACAAGAAATAACACCTTATGAGCATCAGGCTCATGGCATGTAGTCAACAACATAAAGGAGGCTCTAACGTTTCAGCCCAGCCTTTAGTCAAAAGTAAAAGACTGCAGCAGGAATTAAGACACTGTAAAGCACCCCAAATGCATCCTGACACTGGTCAGGAGGCAGATAACAGTAGCACAAAAAGGAGAAATACATGAGAATTTAACTTTCAACATTTATTCTAGTAAACAACTCAAATCAACAAGAGCACAAGGTGTCAAAAAGGAACATCCCTTAATGTAACTCCTATAGAAAGCGAAAGGGTCACAAAGAATACACTGAAATATACAAATATTAAGCATAAATAAGCCAATCTGAGAAACAGTTTGCAGAAAATGTCACAGAAAAATTGTGCAAAAGAAACATTAAACAAACTCCACTTTTCAAGTGTTTGAAAGCTCTTTAATATGCCGTGGACCTAAATATACCCTGTATCTGATTGTTTTCACATAACACTGGGTCAGGCTTGGCTTCAAACCGTAAAAAACAAAGTGGAGCAGCAGAAGTGGATGAAGTGAGAGATGTTTAATTAACAATCAGAACAAAACCTTCTGGAAAACTATGAAGATTATGTATACAAAATACAAGACTTGTTAAAACATACACATTATGAGGTTGTAGGATGTAATTTATCACAAGTTTAGCATACATAGATAGATGACATAGCACCTGACTACAAAAGCTTCAGCCATTATATCTTACACATGACATGTCTGCCAGTGCTGCAGACTTGCTGTATAATGAAACAGAAAATAAACAGGAATTAGCTTAGACTGCAGAGAGGAATGAGACATTTCTGGAAAGATGATGATGATTTCCTCATGTTTCCAAGAAGTATTGTTACACTATACTTGTGTATTTTAAGCAAAGCACCATAAAGGTGACCTTTTGCCAGTTTTTAACAAGGATTATGAGGCAAAAAAGAAAAAAAGGTAAACTTCTAAAACCTTGGTTGAACATTAATGTAAAAGGCAAAAAGAACAACATTTTCCTTTTGTTCTCGGTGGTTCATGGCTGCTTTTTATAACACCTAAAATACAGAGAGATTTATGGTAGAACAGTCTCATGGCTCTACTGAAGTTGTAAAAGATGGTAATTACAATGAGTTTAATAAAAAGAGAGTTCAGTGATTCAAGATTGTTCCATATGTGGTAGATGATCACATGTATGTGTCTATTCATGGAAAGAAATCTCTCCTCACAGGGAAGGAATGAAATCACACTGCCTCAGCATTGTGGTAAATATAAAACACTATAAAATAGAAGTCAAGATCACCCATTATATGAAATTACTGCATCTAAACTTCATCTCTGTCCAGTAGAAGGTACTGGAATTATTCAGAGTAAGCAGAAATAATGGTTCATCATTTCTGAAGGAACAGGAATACCACACTCATGCCTTTTCCTATTATTTCATTACATTATGATAGAAATGGCTGACTCAAGTACACCACATGTGTACTTTTCTACAAAGGGAAGTCACATCAGCCCTAAACTAGCCTGTGGTGAAGTTATCATTTCGCAAAATTCTCCATTTTACCACGACCAAGACGAATGACACATTTTGGTGACTCGTTCTTAGTCATTGAGTGACAAAAGTCAAGAAAAAAAATCTTACATTTTGTTCTCTGTTAGCATCTGACAGATGGGGAATTAAAGTGTAAAACTGGAGCATAAAGTATGATGCCATCGTCTGGTGACTACATGGAACAACATGATGGTTGCAGAGGTACTGGTTAACTGGCGATAGGTAGGTACTTTACAGGATACTAGCTTCTGCCTGCACAACCTTCTGGTTTTACGCTTATGTTCATGCATTTCTTTTCTGTTTTATTTACTTTTACTAAAACAAGTAAGTAAATAAATGTTTGAATATTTATTTATTTGTTAAAAAAGGGGGGGGGGGAACAATGCATATTAATTAAAATTTTATACAAATGTAAATATGCCAGATTATAGCCTTAGGCTAATTTCCATCTGCAGGCATGTTGATGTCATAACATAAAACAAGTACCGGTATTTACCGGTAACTATACAGAAGAGGACAAAGGGACAGACACGAGGACAGAAAACAGCGATAAGTCCAGACATGACAATGACATATTTGTTAAATAGACACATAAATAAAACCCTATTCAACTATATTGCACATGTATTGCACAGACCCCTATTGTACTAATTCATATTGCACAAACTTCTATTGCACATGCCCCGTGTTGCACAAACCCTTTAATTGCACCAAGTTCTATTACACCAAGGTCTATTGCCCCTTGGGTTTTATTCCACTAAATTTGATTGCACTGGTTTCTAATGCCTCTTACCTGCTTTATTTTTTAGCAGGGTTTGAATTGACAGGGGAATATTGCCTGAGTCCAATGTCCAGATTAAAAATATTTATACATGGTTACATGTTTGTGAATTCTTTAACCACATTTTTAGATTTTTCTTGAAAGCAGGGAAACTGGTGCTTTCCCTCACTGAGAGTGGGACGTCTTACTTCCTGATATGACAGGACGTTTTGAGAGGAAGAAGTTAATCTAAATGGGAGTTCACAGTCACCCCTGACCGTTGCACGAGTTACTCGGGATCCTGATGCACTGACACATTTTTGTTTAATAAACACATTCATTGGTGGCTAAGCCGTTTAGAACCTTGTAAATCAAACAAGCCGATTAAAAATGTTTAAAATTTGTGAAATTTAGAAAATTGTATTTATCAAGAATGTCACAATGGTGATGAGAGAAAGATTTTTTAACTAAAATGCTCTTTTATAGCATATATAGCATAGTAATCTGTTTTATAAAACCATATATCCTGTTTTCCATCCATCTACAGCCCCATGTAGTGGACTCAATCGATCAAAAAAAATTAAAAAGGCATCATTATCTTCATAAAACAGAACAAAATCAGACATAGGTCAAAAGATTACATTACATAGATCACAGCTGATTTCAGCTAAACTTCACATGAATTTAATGTCTAATATTTCTCACATCCAGACAAAGTGTAGAGGTTTTTACTCTGATAGTACTTTAATAATGTTCAGTCAAATTCCACAAAGTACACCAGAAATTAAATAACGGTAAAAATATCTGTAACAGTTCAATTTTGTGTAGATTTTAATGACTTTTATAGGTCATTTTTATAAAAGGAAGAAAATGCCATCATACGCTTTTCCTCTTTCAATATGCTGCCATACAACCTGCTAAATTTTCTATATGGAGTCATTAAAATTGTTTTTTTAATAATCTGAAAATGAAAGTTTTTATTATTTAATGACTGGAAAAAAACATATTTATTGTAACACCTCATGTAAACGATATGTATGACTAGGGATCTCTTACCAGATAAAGAAGGAAGGTGTGCAGACCAGTCCCAAGTCCCACTGAGGACAGAATCCCAAGGCCTACCCAGTAGGCACACCACAAGAACTTCTTTTCAAGGTACTGAACATACTGCAGATAGTAACAAAACAAATTATGAATAAGCAAGGCAGAAAAAGACATGCTTTTGTCATTGTACCCTCAAATTCACATTTCTAAATATTTTAAGGCGGTAGACTGACAAATGTGGCTGTTAATCCACAACAGCAGTCTTCCCGGCCACCAAACATTCATTTGTGTATGACACCACTACATAAGAGTCGGTTTCATTTAGTGCCATCCATCCATTTTCCACGGCTTATCCAGGGTCAGAAGCCTAAAGAGGGAATCCCTCTCCCCATCCCGGGAAATCCTGGGAATCTCACATTATACAGTCATTTGGCAGACGCTTTTATCCAAAGCGGAACATTACAGGGTTTCAGAAGTTTTTCTAACTAATGTGGTGGGACAACAATGACATATTTAAAAATGTGATAATGTCTCACTGAAAAAAGCAAGGCTGCAACAACAGGTTAAAAAATCTGAAAATGTGAGGCTGAAGCTTTGTAATATCCATGTTGTACTTATGAAAAATAAAAATTATAGTACAAAATTATGCTTGCAAAGATTCAAACTTTTTTTCAGACTTGTAAAACTTTATCTGAAGTTTTTCATTTTAAAACACTGACTTTCAAGGTTTCAAAACCTTTCAGCTTCAGATCAAGGCAGAATTTTAATCTCATAATTCTGCAGCAACTACAGGATACCGTCATATCAATATGAAGCTAAAACTGGAGGGAATGTTTCCAACACTGTTTTTTTATATGACACTAAGTATTCAAATAGTTTTGAAAGAAAAAAAGAGGCTCCAGCTTGTTTCTACCATGTTTCTAAAAGTAAAATGTAACATTTGTCACCATTTCCTCTGTTTATTTGTGACTGTTTTTCAGCTCATTCATTCTAAAATCTGGAAAATCATCAAATATAAACTAGGGCTGGTGGCACTTTAACCAAACACTAACAGACTGCTGTAGAGGGGGATATATAAATAATCTCTCAGCCAGCTGACAACATGATCAAGGGTTACATGACAACACTGCAGACCACAATTTCTCCTAGCACAAACTTTCTTTCCATGAAGTTTTAAAGGGATAAAAACAAACTTATCATCAACCTTTAAACAGTCAATAATGAGGAGGTGGTGTTGATGATTATTTATCCCTGAAACAACAACAAAAATTCAATTCTTACTTGTTGGTGTGTTCCCTCAGTATAGTATGCAAGTGAGAAGAGAGAACATAACACCAGAAATAAGAACACTGTGTGTCGTTGTTGCCATAGCCTGAATGGAAAAGCAGAGAAACAAAGTGATTAATAAAAATGTGCCAGTTAAAAACATCATTATTCAGCTCTAATAAATATGATGGAACAATAGTTGTATTAAGTCTCCTTTAAATGGACATTTCTGGGTTTTATTGTTTTAGAACTGTGTTAAGGAATAAAAAAAAAATCAGCTTTTTGACAGTTATGTTTATGTAATCTTTTAGATTACTGGATATGTTGGCTTTATGAAGAAGAAAATCCAATGACAGAGAAGAAAAAGGTCACATTTCCTCAGAACAACAGAAAAAGCCAGATAAACTGGAAGAGTCTGTTTCACTGCTTACTTCAGAGTCAGCTCCTTTAGCTTAATGAGGGTCTCCAGAAGAAAGTAATGCAGAGTTGTGACTGGCCTCCTCCATAACACAAGAGACACACGCTCCTCCTTGTCTCTCTGTCGTTTTTCTTTCACTGATAAGTCTGAAGGACAAAAAGAGCTGTAATAATCCTGGAATTCTGTATTACTAACAACTTCATTCATTACATTCTGTGGAATTGATATTTCAGTACACATAATGAATGTGGCATCATCAAAAGTCGTTTTCTAACTATGGCACAAGTTGTTCCACCCAAAACAAAGTAAATTGAAACTAGCCAGCTAGAGTATTTATAACATGTGTATGGCATGACGTAATAGATTAAAGATAAGTGTTGACTTCTCAAATCAACATTTAAAAGACTGAGTTTATTAACTAACCTGCAGACTTGCCATTCTGTTTATCTTTAGGTCCTGCACGTTTCTGAGGCTGTTCGCAGCTGGCTCCATTGGCTGCCATGTCAGTCACCGTTAAGCTGGTCAGGTAATCTTAAAAAAGAAAGCTTAAGTGAAAGACAAGTTTGCTTTCCACCTTCGACAGCGCAACACATCTACTTATCAAGTAGGTTGAAAGACACAGAGTGGGACTCTGCCCTGTCATGAAACCCTAATCAGTGGCTTGTAAGCGATAACTGTCCAAAATGAACATTTTATAAACACGCCGGAAAGAAATAATGGTGATTAAAAAGTGAGAAAATATCCCTAAATTAGACTAGGTGAAATAATAACAATTTCCCCAACGAAAGTAATATATAGTTAAACAAATTTGAGTGCGTCATTCTGTAACAAGATATGATTCTAAATGCGAGCACATTATTACTCACCACATGCTAACCGGCTAGCCAGCACAGTGACTGCTAAGCTAGGGACACCGGGAGACCGTACATCAAAATTACCAACTACCAGTTCCCTTGTATATCGGGAAATACATAATTCAACAATATGCTAACATATGTTTGTGGTAATAGGAGAGAAACACATTATATTGACATTAAAACTGGGATGTTTGTTCAAATTAAATGACATTTTCGTACCTCTTCCCTGTCCTCTTTACCCGGAAATAAACTGTGGACGCGTCACATTGTGTATTAATGTAAAATCCTTGAATTTTCAGCACACCATATTAAAATGTGTACAGTAAAAAAACAATCACTTATTTAAATCTTAAACTAAAGTAAACGAAACAATAGCAATATATTGGTAAAGGACACAGAGGAAATGTTTAAATTTATAGATTACTTTTAATATGAAATTACTGAAATGACGTACTTCCGTAAGTGGCGTTTTGCAATCCAATCAGAGGTTGCCAAATTAGCCAACAAAATGTGACAACTTTGACACTGTATGCACGTTTTCACCGAATTTTGTTTACATTTGCCTAATAATTTACACATTTAATAATATCTCATTCACATAAGCTTAATTTTCCACATAAACCACTCAACTAATAGGAATAACATTTCTCTGCAGTTCATTCTAAAGTATCACAATTACTACTTTTTATAATGAGGGATACAATCAATAAAACAAACAAAAAAAGAACAGCTAATAGACCTACTGGCTCAGTTTTACTGAGGCTTAAATTAAATGTAACATCACGTGGCCTCACCATTTGCTTTTCCAGTTGTGACAAGAATGTCCAATGAACTTTCATCACACCAGTATAACATATAAACCAGACTTTTTTTATGCACAACAAAAAGAAAAATGTACAATTTTATTCACCGTCATTAAATTACTGTTGAAGTCCATTTTATCAAATGTACTTACAAACCAACCTGTCAACCAATATTAGCAGGATTTATCAAAGGAAAGTCAAATATTGACCAAGAAAATGTTTTGTTACACCATCAACAAAGTGCACCATTATGTAAAGTTGGCCCCCCCAAATTTTTGTGTACAAAATATTGACACTTTAGAACAGTATTGAGAATAAACCTTAAAACAAGTCAAATTAAAAGGCCCCATGCTTCCAAACTGCTGCATATAACAGGACATACTTAAATTACAAACACTATGAAAGAGTCATGTTAAAGTCCCATATTAGCTGAAGAAAACACTGCAGCTTATAAAGCCTCTGGCATTGCTACTCATAGAAACCATAGGCACAGATTGAGCAGATGGATTCTCATATTTCTGCATAGTAACCTAAGTAGGTAGTGATACGAGCCTTCTTCTGTTGGTGTGTTCAGTTTTATTCATCATAGTGGAGAGAAGACAGAAACTTATCCACATCCAGATCATGAGGAAAACAATCAATAAGTTTCTTCTTTTCCTGCAAAAACATAAAAGCAAAGCAGTTAAATTAAAAAATAAGCAGCAAAACATTTACTTTAATTTAGTGCCAATGCTTCATTTAATGGTGGGTGTCGTTACAAAACTAAAATACGTCAGATCAAACTGCCACAGTTTGATACATTATCGTGATGCTCATCTCACCAAAATGTCATTTCATGCTTTTCTAAACTGTCTAAACAGGACATGCACAAGCAAACAGGAAAGTAATCAGTATGCTTTTAAAAAAGCTTTTATCCTCCTCACAGCAGGTTTTATTTTAAATAAAGTAGTCAAAATAAATTTTGTCAGATATTTTGGGGAATGAGTTGGAACTACATAGTACAATTTGAACATTAAATTTCCCAAACCATGACAGGCAACAACTGTGTGGGACATATTTTTGTTGTACTTGCCTTGTCTTTGTTTCTGCTGGGCTGTTTAGATCCTCTCTTTGCAGGAGGGCTGCCTGTGGAAGAAGACGGCTTGCGTTTCTTGGAGCTCTTTGAGCTTGTGGACGATTTTTCTTCTACTTCCTCCTGGCGTAAGCTGTCCTTGAGTGGAGTGCCTGTCCTGGCGATGGCAGCGCGGGAAAGAATCATGAGGGTGTGCGCAGCCATATTAATGCTGTTTTCACTCCCAGTTTCACTGGCAGGGCTGCAGGTTGGTATATCAGGGGTATTGGGAAGTTTTACATACTTGGGAGTACCCTCTCCATCTTTGCCTTTCTTCTTTTGGGAGGGAGTCCTGGGAGAAGGTGCCTTGTTAGGACCAGTCCCAGGAAGACTATGGTCTGAACTGCCAGCTCCAGTCCTTTTTGCTGGTGTAGAGGATGAGCAGAGTCCTTGGATATTCTGAAGCATCTCGTTTGCCTGTTTGGCCAGGGAGCTGGTTTTTGATGGGACACCTTTGGGCTGGGTATTAGATGTAAGCTGCGTGACAGCAGCAGGACTCAAGTCTCTTGTGACGGAGGATGAAGGTATTGCAGACTGCTGTTCTTGCACACTACGGTGCATTTCATTCTCCTTGTTAGCTGTGACATTAGGCATCTCCTGAGAGGAAATCCTCTTCTCTGTTCGCCCCTCATTTGACTTCAGAGGAGCTTTCTCTGCAGGTTCTTTCCTGCTGCTTTCCTCTTTGTCCTGCTGTCCTCCCGATTTCATTGCAGAATCAGACGACAATGATGTAGAACTAGGGATATCTTTAACGTTTGTTTCATCATTACATGTATTGTGATTGTGTTTTCTGTCAGTAGGTTTTGAACTCTGTCCCGATTCTGCTTTTTTTGCCACTTCAGGCTGTGAAAAACTGCTAATGCGGTCATTTTGAAATTCATTGTTTAAAGGATAATGTTCTTGTTTACGGGAGCTCTTTTTTACAGATTCCTTCTGCTGCGTTTGTAAAGGAAACAACATCGTCAATGATCCTGCTACAGTCTGAGAATCAGATGAACATCGGACAGGCTCTATTCTCCTCTTGGGTTTATTGCCACTCAAGATACTTGGTTTTGTTCGACTGACCGGTTGTCTCTTATCGTTTTCAGACTGTTCAACAGATTTTGATCTGGATGTATTTGCAGCCATCTGTACCAGGGTCTCAGGTGGTTTAGCAGCCTCTGACTGAACTCCTGATGATGAAGAGTCAAAACATAAAATTCTCCTGTAACTAGAGCCCTTTGCAGCATCCTGCTGTTCTGTGTTTTCAAGCTGAATAACTTTACCATCCTGATTCTTCACACTACCTGCAAATGAAAAAATAACGTCACAGAAGTGAGAGAGTGAAATAAAAGCATTAACAGCAAAGTTGTGTTTCAAACAGTACATGATATACGTTTAGCGGGAACCACTACAAATGAACATAAAACTTACCAGAAGTTGCAGACTGTTTATTTTCCACTGACATGGGTTTGGGCTGCTGTACTGGTACAGGGTTTGACATATCAACAAGCTGTAAATACAACACCACAAATTGTATTGGTATTATTTTGGACCAAAGTATAAAAAAAGGCTTATATATCTTTAATTGTTGAGACATTATTTTATTTCAATCACTTAAAAATGAAATGTCTTTACCTGATTGGACATCTGGACATTCCCTTGCATATTCTGCTCCAGAACAGAAACCGGGAGCACCATGGGCTTCAGAGGTGATGGCAGGATGAGAGCTGACCCTGTATATAAATAACAACTTTATTTATTCACTAACACTAATACATAAAGACAAAAATGCTCTTCTCAATAGAGAAGACATTAGGATTTCTGTAGAACCAGACATAACATGCTATTATGGAATGTGGAAAAAACACTAAATGGTTAAACATCTGGACAGAATTTCCACTAGAATATATATTAAAAAAGCCAATACTTTATGGTAAAAGTAACAAACTTCATCTGAAGGTATAATGTTTAAGTTGTTCACAGCAAAGCAAATGGAAACAACAAACGACTATCTGTGCAATATGTATTGCAAATATCAATTCTCAGAGGATGCATTTCCAATTAAAGGTGAGGAGAGGAAGTAGAGATATCACATCCGACTACAGATTAATTTGTGTCCACTAAAAAGACGCACTGCTGTTTTGTCTCTCACCTGCGTTAAAGCCTTGGGAGTGAGCTGGTGCAGTTACAGACCACTGGTGGGTGGGTAAAGGTTGCCCCTGTGAGACACCAGCAGGTACCAGCACCTGTTTGGCTGCAATATCTGTACTTGGAGTCACAACGTAATAGTTGGTAGTGGACGATTGGAGGCCAGGATTGGTGGGGTCCCTGGGTAACTGAATTATGTATCTTTGCTGAGCCTGTGATGTTCCAATTAATGGAGATGGCATTACTGCTCCAGCCGCCTCGGCACATTGTAAGCCATTAACTGCCTGTGCCACCTCATCAAAGTTAGCCCTTGGTGTGCCAGGAACTCCAGGAGACTTAGCTGGAGAGGAAAGATAAATGGTTGGTACCTTATCTCCAGATATGCTTGAAATTGCCCGATTCAGAGCTGTGTTGCTGGAAGATTCCACCTCCTGGTTGTCACTTATAATGATCTTTAGGGACACAATACCATTGGGGTCTCCTGCAGTCCTGCTTGGGGGGCTGGAAATAGTTGTGGAAGGGCTGAATGTTGTTGCTACCTGGGCACAGGAGTTGAAGGATGGAGGTGAGGAGTTTGTGGATGAAGTCACTGCTGCTGAAAAGGTTGCAGATTTTGCAGCGGCTGTGGGTGACCTTGCTGTTATATTGGGTGCTGAGGAAAAGGAGGCAGGTGTCACCATAGCACCTGCAGAAACAGATGGTACTGAGAACGCACAAACAGGTAAAGCCTCTCCACTGCTTGAAACCGATGCATGGGGTAAGATATCCGCCTCATTCAGCTGAATTTCCACAGGAGAAAAAAGTACAGTCGGATCACTCAAAGCTGAAGAGGTTGTAGCAGCTTGCTCATCGGATACTTGTGCTTGTTTATGGCCTTGGTTTTTGTCCACATTTGAGATTGATGGACCTTCAAGGACAGCAGATTCAGCAGAGTCTTTTGATAAGTGGACTCTAGTTGATTTACTAAGGGTGGCTGAAATGGAGGTGCTGTCCATGGTTGGCTCCTGAGAAGACATAGTGTCTATAGGCGGAGGAGGTGTATTCAGCGGTTCATCAATATCCATTGGTATTACACTGCCACTGTCAACAGAGAATGAGGACTTTTCTTTTCTTTTAGATTCCTCTGGAGCAGATGAGGACACGTTGTGCTCCCCATGACTCACCAACAATCTGGCTGAGCTGTTCTCTATTCTGGATGACCTGCCACTGGAGTCAATAATAGTTTTCTTTAACAAGGTGGGAGCAGCAGACTTCCTGGTTTTTCGTTCTTGTACAGCTCTCGTCTTCAGTATTGCTAATGCTGGCTCAGACACATCTCTGTGTGTAGCATCTGCAAAGAAATTAATTAATAAAAAAAAACACAACATTAAGTACGTCTCCATTATTGTACATTAGGCAGAAAAAAAAACATCCACCGGGTACATTAGCAGTCACATTTAAATATAAATAACATAACAGTATATTTCTTTGTTTTAAAGTATCGGGCTGCATGCACGGCTCTTCCTGGATTACAGCACAGAAGGATGAACACTTGGAATGGGGGGAAAAGTTGTTTTTTAGAGACCGCATGATGCAGATGTGGCAATTCAGACTTGATAGCTAGATAGCTAGATAGATACTTTATTAATCTCCAAGAGAAATTCACATTTGTTGTACAAATGTAAATGTAATGTTTAACTGTTTAGTAATAAAAGCATGTTGAGGAACACGAAAAGGCATAACCCGAACAAAGATGAAGTGCAGCGAAGGACCGTCTGTGGCATTACATAACAAACACAATGGGTTGAGCATGAAATCCAGCCTTAAATTAAAAGCAAGCGTGTGGAAGTACTCTAACTTCTTTGTGTGGATTCATTTGCTCAGAAAGTCCAATATGTTTGGAAGTCTGACACACCAACAAATGGGGCTCTTGGTTCACTACAAGGGAACCAAACAAAGAGAACTAAAATACAAAAGTCCTTATTGACCCTGAAGGCATTGCAGGTAACAAAAACAGCTCTGCCTGATAGAAATGAGTCATGGTCAGATGTGCAGGAATGCTGTGAAATTTCTGACAGAAATATGATCCACACAAGACCACAAGGATCTGATGCAGTTCCATGTTTTGGTCTAGTGGTGGAAAAAAATGATGTCCTGCTTTAACGAAAGATGGAGTTTTCTTCTTTGTCATTTGTGACCTGTTTGTATAAAGAATGGACGGGACGTCCCAGGAGGTTTCTGAAGAGCAAAAGTAAAGCTTGTTGGGCCGTTCCTGCTATTGCCATCTTGGCAGCGTCACGTGTGCCATCGCTCCCGGAAAGTACAAAAATGGACAATGAGCTGGAGATGAGAGGGGGGCTGTGAGAGTGAAGGTTAAAGACTGATGTCTATGAAACTCCAAGCTGCCTGTAGTTAAGAGCTAAGTCGGATCTAACAGGAGCTAACCAGCTAAAGCTAAGGCATACTGTTAGCTGGCTAAAAACTATCCCATGCCTCAATAATTATTACCTCCGGCAAGGAGGTCATGTTTTCGCTGGATTTGTCTGTCTGTTAGCAACATTACTCAAAAAAGTTATGTATGGATTTTGATAAAATTTTCAGGATGTGTTGGAAGTGTCACTGGGAACAAATGATTAACGTTTGGTGGAGATCTGGAAAAGATCCTGGTTTCTGGATCACTTTGAAATTTTCAGTAACATTGTGTGAATGGTGCTGCTTGGCAGAAGCCTGCGCTCTCAGAGTGCTTTTCTAGTTTTTAATTGTATTACAGCCATTTGTATCATAATCTAATTGGATGTCATGTACCTGAAGATTTCCATGCCCAACAACCACACACACCTTTGTATGGCTTTTCTGTAACCCTCAAGAAATAGGCAACACGAGTAACCAAATGTGAAGGAAGAAGTTATCCAGGGTCCATTTTATTCTTAATTTTATCTTTTATTCCCTGAGATAGCCATTTTAATCTTGTACTGCACTCATGTAAATACCATGTGCAGGAACATGCCATACAAAAAGATGCTTAAGCTAGGTGCATACTGGCTGAACCTGAAGTTTTTTTTTTTATACACATCAACAGATTGTAAGATGTGCCTGAACTTGTACGAGATGTCAAAAATCATATAAAGAATACCTGGATCACAACTTTGAATGGTTTGAACTGTGGATGAAGGACCAGCACCGTCTTCTGGACTACAGCCAATATTGCCATCCCCCGTTTCTTCATCAGTGAATTTGGTTTTACCTGCAAATATAACATGTTAACAAGTATGTAGTAAAATATTTTTAAAACTTATTTTCATACTGAATGGATAACTGTGACCCCCGAACACTGAATGAATAAATAAAGTTATATTTACTGTAATCAAAGAGATCAAAAAGGGCCTGAAAAGCTGGGTCGGACTCTGTTTGTTCCAAAATGTCATGGATAGCGTCATCACTCATATGGATTTCCCCCTGACAACACATAAACAATGTTAGTTAGATTTACAACGCAGCTTGGTAAAATACTCATTAGAACATAAAAGTCATACTGTCACGATATTAGGGTGTATTTATCTGTTTAGCACCTGCAATCCTAGAATTTCATCTATAGATTGGTCTGCCTCCAATGTGCTAGATAAGACCTTCGATGCCTGGGGGGTTGGTTCACTGATATCAGAGTTGAAACAGAAAGAGAATAAGTCATTTTATGCTGAATTTGCATGATTGCAAATCAGGAGCAGGGCAGACTTTCAACTTACTTGGCAAGAATTTTATTAATGTTTTCCGCAAGCTTTTCCTGTAAAGACCTGTCTCCCAATATCTTGTCCCGAGCATTTTGTATCACCAATTGCTGTAAAGATTAAGATGTTTAGTAAACAAACATACAAAGAAAATGTTCTGGGAAATTAATGCTTTAAAATAAAGAACATGTCATTTCCAGTACAATCAAAGTCTATCATTCCTTTTGGTCCCATAGACATTAAGAGGTACTTTCAAAAGGTTTCCAGGTTACCTGCATCTCACTATTGAGCTGTTGATCTCACCACATAAATAATATTAGATTAATTTGGAAATATGAAGTGTTCTCCAGATGAAGCTGACTCAAAGCTAAAAGCTAATAAGCTAAAAGTAGTATAAGAATCAGATAAAATTCTTTCAAAGTTTTTGTCAGAGAATATTAAACATGCGTTTAGTCTGATGTCTTCAGGCAATTCAACTCCAATTTGCCACACACGAAAAATTGATGGGCAAAAGCACTTCTCTAGTATTAATTTCTTATGGATAAAGAAACTGAACAGCAGCAACACACTTACAGGAAAGTTCTCATCAACAACCTCCTCGGGTTGAGGCTCTGCATTGAGACTACTGACAGTATTGGTGGATCTGGGGGTGCCACTGGAGCCACTCGGAAGCCCACCTCTCTTCCTGGGAGTTTCCCTGAATGCACCACAAAGATTATAAAATAAATAGATAGTTGTACAAGTCAGAGAAGGAAAACAGTAAGAGTGTGACAAAGTAAAACGCTATACTAAAACATCAAAGTAGAAACTTATTTTACTACAATAAACTGTAATCTAATATTATAATCATGTATTAGCTTTAAGTAAAACACTTTATATGAAGGTATCGTTGTGGATAATTTACTTCATCAAATCATGTTTCTGTCAAAGCTCATAAATAATAACAGCTGTGATTTTCTGTAATCATAAATAATGCCTTTGTTATTAAAAGGTTCTGACGGTCACCTCTAAAACAGCTCTTCTGCATTTAATCCTGTTTACCAGTGAGCAGCTTTTTTTTAGCACTTTCTCAATAATGTTAAATCAATAATACTGCGATACCAAATTATCAACCATCCTCACCACTTTCGTCGACCAGGAGACGTTGGATCTGAACTTAGTCGATGCTCTGTAACTATAACCTGTACAGGTGAATCCCCTGTAAAGAAACAAAAACAAAAAACAAATCATGTTACATACTATACAAAAGCTACTTATGTAAATAGCCCAGTTCAAATCTTCGGTTTGTAAGTTTAGAAAAAATAAAGTATTTTGACTTATGGCTTTATGACACTAACTGGGCGTATTTAGTAATCTGCTGCCATCATGGATTGGCTGCTGAGTGCCGCTACTGGAAGCTGGTCTGGTGTAGCACACAGGAGTGGAATGGCCCAGCATGCTGTGGGAGGTGTGTGCAGGGCTGATGGAGCTTGTTTCAGAAACAGATGAGCAGATGACACCACTGGCAGAAGCCACAGTTAGGACCCGCTGCCTTGCCATGTTTGCCATCCCAATGCGTGAACGTGCTGCAATGAACAGAGACTGGTAAATACATGGCTTACATATAAATCCAGAGTAAATAAAACACAACGGTATATTAGTAATGTTTGAAAACTGTGTTAATACATTATTGTTAGTCATTTGTGCTATATGGCACCAGCTAGTATTAATACATTAGATTTCTTACATGCTTAGAGGTTATACTAAAAACTCATTTAGACTGATTGGGGTTTATAAGAATTAGCATTGTACTTGAATGTAAAACAACCCCTTAACATACTGCACATGAATGAATCATCCAAATTATTCTGTAGGTTGGGTCTATTCACAAAGAAAACAGCAGGATGTTTTGAATGAGTTGAGGATGATGTCAATGTGTGCAACTGATAGCATCTGTGAAGGATCTGGATGATTCAACCTTGCAAGGAAGAAATGTGTGATTTTCCATCAAAATGTTCTTTACTTGTAAATGTTCAAAACTGACATCGAAGTTTTAATTTTTAAGCACAAATTTGACCAGTTCACATTTTTGGAAAACAGTCTTTTGAGTTCAAATAAAATAGTCTAGACTTTCTTCATTGAGTATTACTCTCCTTCCTGAATCTTAATACAAACAATAAATAGCAAACTTACTTCTTTGACTTGCTGATATGGCTGGAGAATTCTGCAAAGACCTAAATAAAAACATACAGGAATGATAGCACAACATAGATTAAAGTTAAGAATGGCTTCATTATGATGTCAGGATATATGGAGGATGAAGCTTGGAGATAATTACTTAATTTGGTTGAGTGTAAAATCCAACTTTTTCCACAAAGAAGTCATGACTAGAGGTACTTCATGAGATGACTCTGTTGAAAAACATATAGTAATTAGAAGTAGCATAGACATAGGTCATAAACAGATTACAAATTATAGCCACTCTTACCTTTTGCTTTAGCTGCAACATACTCATTTAAAATAGTTGTCAGGCCCTTCCCAAATATAGACTGTGCATGATCATAGAAATAATTGATTAATATCTTTATATACATTCACCAGGACATTTCAATGAATGTATAGAAGCTTACAAAAACACAAGCAGGTATAGTCCCATCTCCTGTCGTATGATCGGCATACTCTTTCAAATTTGGGCTCTCGTGAATGAAAGCTTGACTTGTGGCTGACAGCCCTTCTTCCTGGAGGTAGCCTGAGGAGTGAAAACAAGCTCTAATTGGGAGATAAAATGTTCTGTCACAAGCAAATGCGACTTATTGTTTGCTGAAACAAAATGCTGGCTAATCTCGGCTTCAAGTCACCCAGTTTTCACTTCAGTGTCGCTGTCGGCTAAAGCTACAGCTACAGCTTGGCTATGTCCGATTTGACTTACCCAAAACAAGCCGGGCGACGTCGGAAGGGAGCAACATGACAGTCGAATGGTCAAGAAAATCTTATATGTAAATTTAAACCATTTCCTTCATAATTGGAGAATTGCTCGACTCATTCGTGTAACAGCACAAAGTTAAAACGCCAGTTGTGTTATTGTTCAGGCGACGTCCTGAGAGAACTACCTTGTGAAAAGGCGGGGAACTCAAGCACTTACAACCCGGAAGTATTAAAGTAACCAACCGATGACAGCTTCGGTAATTGTAGTCCAATTTGAAGGGCAAACCTTAACAATATCCATGAATATGACTCTTAATCTTTTACATAGTGCTACATATTACAATTTAATTTAAAAATATACGTGCCACCGTAATAAAACTAAGCTAAAAACTATATGAAGACCATTTAAGCTTTAGCAATTACTCATTAGCCACAAACTCGAGACTTATCATGACCCGGAAGCAATATTGTACTTTAGACTTTTTCTGGGGCGGGAACGTGCGTGTGTGTGCGTGTGGCTAAACGCACGTCAAGATGGCAAAGTTATCATGGCACGTATTGTAAGCTTCAGCTAATATCTGCACCTGCATGTGTGACAGCATCATAACTACGATCAGGACAGTATCTGAGGTCAGTGAAAAGACTGAGAATAAGTCCGTGTCTGAATGAATTGAGTTAAAAGCTCCTTTTCGGGAAGGTTCTGGAGCCAAAGTTGCTTGTTTGCATGGCATGGAAAAACATTGCATGCTTGTCTTATAGTTGCTAGTAGAAAAAAAGCTATTTAGACTTTTATTTTTTTGTCAAACGTCTTCTGGATCTGGAATTACATACTTATATATTGGGTGTAGAGGGGACCAAATAACACCTATCGATCCTGCAAGGGAAATTATGACACAGTTGTATCTACTCTCGTTTAAGAATAAATATTTGCATGTTTACGAGGAAATGATAGATTTGCATAACAAATATGGCTTCATGCTAATTCCCCCTCTCTGTGTCCACAATGAAATGTTTATTTCTCCTCTTTGTGTCCCAGCTGTTAGTTCAGTTCAACTCGATGTTGGACAATAGAGGAATTTGTATTGGGCTGTTAAAGCTATGTTCATCCAGTCATTTCAAGTCATTAAAGATCCCATGCATGATGTTTGGAAAGATGCAGTCAACATAAAGTGTGAATAACTGCATGCATTAGATGTAAAAGTCCAATGCTCTGTTATGCTGTCCGTTCAGATCAAACTGTCTGATATTCTTATCCACTGTGGGACAAAATGAGTCTGGCTCTTCATGATCTTCTGGCTTGCTGCAGAGGGCTGAACAATGAAAAAGCTACAGAAAGAAAGGTAAGTATGACTACACACAAGCATTTAATGCATTTAACCATATTTACAGCCTCATAGCGTGTGTGTGCGTGTTTGTAATGCACCCTATTTTGTGTAATCAGAAAGAAGCTGAACGCTTCAGGCGGCTCATTCGATCTCCAGAGATTGTGCAAGAATTGGACCGAACCTCAGGGTCCAAAGCTAAAGGCTCCAAACAGCTCACGTGGGATGCTGTTTTCAGGTAACCTGCCTCTGTATTTTAACAAACGAGAATGGAAAGTTTTCAGTTCTACACCAGTTTTAAGGGATTTCTCTTATTTTTTCTACCATCATATCTTTTTCTTTCTCTTTGATTGCCTGCTTAGACATCTCTACTGGCTTCTTTTTTTCAGTTTTGTTCTGGATTTAAGATTTTTTTTAATCACATTCATTTTTCGACCACAGTAAACTGCTGCTTTAGGTGAAATCTTTACTCCTTGCAGGGTACTGCAGTGTTATGTCCAGAAGGAGACCGAGGGCATGCAGTCAAGTAAATCGAATGTCACAGCAACTACGCTGGCATTGCGACAGAAGAAGATGGCTGAAATATGCAGCTTGGTCAAATATTTCATACGCAATGCAAACAAACGTAAGGAGCAACACATTTTGATATTTTATTCTTGCATGTGTGATAAATATCTGACTGAGCCACCTCGGTAGCAACAGTCTCTTCGGGCATACAACAGAGAACTTGCAGTTACAGCATCTTTCTATTCCTGCAGGTGGACCTCGTCTGAAGTGCAGCGACCTGCTGAAACATGTGATGGAGGTCCTGCAGAGCTCATACTGCTGCTCCGCTTATGGAGAGGATTACAGCAGCCTCCTTTTAAAGGACATCTTATCTGTCCGCAAATACTGGTGTGATATCCCTCAGCAGCAGTGGCAGAGTCAGTGGATCCATTAAAATACATCTATGATTAAACTCTTTTTCCTGCTGTGTGATTTGTTGAGTTTTATCATTTATTTAAAAGTGAATGACTGAAACTACAGAGGGATTTCTTCCTAATTTCAGGTCTTTTGGACTTGTTCTGTTGTTTGTTCCATTCCTCATCCAAATCCATCAACCGTGTCTTGCTGAGCAGAGTCATTCACACAGTGGTGAAGGGCTGCTGCACGCAGACTGAGGGATTCAGTGATGCCTTGTTCAGCTTCTTCTCCAAAGCACTGGTTAATGTCAGGTAAAACAAGTTACCGTCATACAAACACCCTCTTTGGATACATTTTGGTCATACATGTCAGTCATGTTATGTAATTGGCTGTAACAGTAAACGTCTACACCTGGTTTCTTTTGCAAATTCAGGCAGGAGAAGCACCTTACGGTTCTGGAACATCTAATCTCAGCGCTGAACATTTTCTTAACATCTGCTGCCATGAATTGTCGGATGCGAGTGTGTCGCTTGGGTGAGGAGCTTCTGCCTTCTATACTGAGCGTGTGGGCAGATGTGAGGCCGAGTGCTCCTCTCAAAGAGGGGATTGTGGAGTTCTTCAACCTGCAGATCTGTGTTCACCACCCTAAAGGAGCCAAGACCCAAGACACGGGTTGAGTGATGTTTCCTTGTTTAAAAAAATAAATAAATTGTAGTTTCTCAAACTAAATTGAGATAAAATGCATGTTCAGAGCATGGCATTATCTAAAATCTGTCTGAACTCGGAGTTTGTGTTAAAGAATCAATGGCAGCAATGTCTGATTTTTATATTTTAGGTGCACATGCAGAGGACTGGACCAGATGGAGGAGTCTGTTGTACAGCTTGTATGATGCGCTGGTCAGAGAGATCAGTCAGATAGGCAGTAGGGGGAAATATGTCACAGGGAGCAGGCACATCGCGGTCCAAGACAATCTCATTGAGCTCATGGCTGACATCTGTCACCAGGCAAGAAGCCTGTCTACCGCATGTACTCACAAATCAGATCTTTGTTTAATCTGTTTTAATTACTGCTCAGGCTGAATGTTCATGAACAGCATTGTGTTTCCTGCTCGCTGTAGCTGTTCAGTGATGAAAGTGACACCCTCATCCTGGAGATCCCCCAGGCCTCCTCCAGAGCCACGCAGTTGGGCAGCCCGGGTCACGGCTCAGCCAGCAAGCGGCGGCGCATTGACATGGGCTGGGAGGTCCTCCGTGATCATTTGCAGCCACAACAGAGTGACTTTGATGTCATACCATGGTATGGAAAACACAAGGCAAACAATAAAATCATGTTTGAGAAATATCACATAAGGAAAACTTGTATTTGTTCTTTCAGGCTGCAGATTACTTCAGTGCTCACCTCTAAGTATCCATCCATGATGCCCGGTCAGGAGACGGTCCAACTGCTGTCCGTGTTGCACCAGCTTGTAGCTGAGCGTCAGCGAGGAGAGAGGGGGCTGTATGTGCTGCGCTGCCTGAGGGAGGTGGCCCGCTGCCAGGCACGCTACCCACAGAGAGCACAGGTCCACAGGACAGAGCTGAGCAGGCTCTGGCTTCGGATATGGGCACTTGCTCTGCGAGGGGTCGGCTCGCCCCAGACAGAGACCCTCAGCCTGGATCTGCTGGCCTCCATTATCCATGGCGAGCTAATTACTATGGACCGAGAGTTCTGGAAGCTTTTCTCTGGATCTGCCTGCAAACCCTCCCAGTCAGTCATGTCCCATTTAATAAGACTCACAAGTCGTTTTCAGGTTTTATTTGTTTCTGAATTAATTTTTTTATAACCAACTTTTTTTCTTTTTGTTTCTTTTCTTTTCAGGAGTGCAGCTCTCTGCCTAGCCCACGCTATGTTAAAGTATTCCATCCCAAAAAGTCTCATATCAAACTCAGGGTGGGACTACATGGGATGTGCATCACCTTACCTGAAGGAGACCCTCATAGCCTGGCTGCTGATGAGTGACCAGAGTGATGAGATGGAGGAGAGTAGCAGACCTCACCCCATCATCTGCAGGTTGGCACTGCGTTGCTTTTCCACACTTTGCGTCTGACTCAGACTACACACGGCTTCTTCCTGAGTCAGTATTTTCTCATTTGGGGATGTGAATGGTAAGAAAATATTCATTTACATTTAAAATGTTTATGTTTTATTCTTTTGTTCTTGTTTGCAGAGACTTTCCTCACAATCTTATAGCAAACATCTTGGTCTCGCTGACTTTGAAAAACACACGAGTTTCCCTGAAGTTTCTTCTGGATAGAGCAGAATGGTGAATAACTGCCTCTTCTTTTCCACAGTAAATGGTGTCTTGGTGGTATTATTACTTAATATAAAGCTTGTTATAGCCCGTAGGCAGCTGGGATTGGCTCCAGCCCCCCCGCAACCCCGCTCTGGGATAAAGCGGTTGAAAATGGATAAAGCTTGTTGGATTAGCTTTTTTTGTTACATGCCATATTTCTTGTATCTCTTCTGCTCTGCTGTTTGGGTTTTAGTACAATAACTATTTTCATTTACTGTCTTACTTGAAGTGCCCTTTTTCAAGAGCAAGTTGATGCCAAACAGAACTTGGAAGAAATTGAGAAACTGTACCAACAGTTTGTCTTCAACACGCTGCCATCAGAGATGGAAGATGTTGGCGATGAGCCATTGCAGACCGGGTCAGCTGATGGTCAGTTTGCTGCTGTCCCTGGCCTCAGAAACAAGTTGGAGCAGTCCCTCCTCTCCATGGCTGACAACCTGCTCAACTGCTACTCTCCTGATGTGAGTAGATCATGCAGTTGTGTTTTTAGTTATTAGATGTAGCCCTGATGTTTACACTGGCTGACCCTCCACAGTCTCTGTCCACCCCTCCGGAGTGTCTGGTGCGATGTTTCAGTCATCTGACTGCTGTCCTGGCAGGTTACGTCTCTACTGGGTTTCTGACTGAGGAGGAGGCGTGCCGCTCGCAGCTCTTCACAAAAGCAAAGGTGTAGTGTAGGAGCTACTTTTTATGTTGATCACAGTGTGTGTGTGCTGTTTTTTCCATATATTGAACACATTAAAACTTGTGATTATCTCATGGAAATTAAGCCAGTTTGTAAGTGTGTGAAAAACAACCATAGCTTGAAAAGCTTGTAACGATGTCTTGCAGTGTTAACTTGAAGTAATTATTGTCTGTGTTCACATCGGACCCTAAAGGTGGATTCACTCCAGCTTTTTCCACACCTCTCCATACAAACTGTCTAAAATAATAGGTCTCTAATTGTGTTTGTTTAAGCGTAGTTTTTTTGTTTTAGTTTTTAAAATAATGCCAGTTTTAAAAGCCCTTTTTCTTCGTCTTGGATTAGATTTATGCAATTCTAAGAGCTGGTAAAGAGATGATGGGTTTTTATTGTCTTCTGATTCATAAAACCCTGTCTATCTATCTATCTATCCATCCATCCATCCACACCACTTTGTTCCATGAATTGTCGGGGGTAGCTGGAGTCTATCCTAGCAATCATTGGGTGAGAAGTGTGGTACACCCTGGATAGGTCACCAGTCAATTAACAGGCATCACAGAGAGACAAATAACCAGTCACACTCACATTCACTCCTAGGGAACATTTCAGATGACATGCATGTCTTTGGACAGTGAGAGGATGTCGCAGTACCGGGAGAGAACCCATGCTAACACGGGGATGACATGCAAACTCCACACAGAAAGGCCGCTGTCCAAGCCGAGGCTTGAACCAGCGACCTTTTCACTGTGAGGCTACAGGGCTAACCAACACACCACTGTGTAACCCTTGTAACCCTTCAATTAAATTGTAGTTTAATTTTTACATTATTGATTTAAATGTAACGGTTTTTGGGATGCTTTGCTTCCCAGATCCTGGCGCAGGAACTCAGTGGATTTGTTTCCGGAGTAAAAGTGAAAATGACGGAGGAGGGGATCATATGCATGCTGAGATCTGTTATGAAACTATGCGCACGGTTCACCAACAGAAAAAACAAGGTGAAAAAATATAGCATTATGACAGTTAACCACTTTTTTTTGTTTTAAAAATGTGTCTGCTTTTGACACATTTCACAGATTTAACCATTTAAATGACTGTTTTCCTACAGGATCGCTCTTGTGCCATCTCCTCCAGGTTGTTTATAATGACTCTGCCCGCCAGCCTCCTCACTGAGCTGGCAGAAATATGTAAACTTCTGGTGAGTGACAGACAAATTGGTTGGATTTAATAGATTTGAGATATTTTGATTATTTATTTGATATTTGATTTGGCACAAGGATGTAAAAGTAAAGTTCTTAAAGGTCCAAGATTATACATTCTGTTTAACAATTTCACATGGGTGACAGAGGTCCAACAATATTGTTTTTAAAACGTATTACCCCTCCAGGAAAGGTCCTCAAGGTCTGCAGTTCTGCAAGTGTTAGTTTTTACCTGCCTCAAACATGACTCAGGTTTAGACTTAATTTACAGATTTAACATCACACTCTACACAAGCCTAGTGTTGCCAAGCTCTGCTTTAAATGTTAATGAGCGGTGCCATGCCCCTGTCAGGGAGAGGAAAGAGCTTTGTGATGTTAAAGGACAGCCTCAGTTTGCCGAGTGGGCGGGTCAATGGCAGTATCCATCCCCACAGGGGTGTGTGGTTATTCTAATTTTAAAACACTGGCTACAGCAACGCAAATGACTGTTAGAAAACATTTAGCATAATATGGGACCTTTAAGATATAAAAGTCTGTTGCTGAATAAGTTTTCTCTCTTGTCATCAGGTTAGCAATATTTCTAAAAAAGCCAGTATTGGGGATGACGATGAACATGTGGATGATGACTGCGAAATGACAAGAACTCAGCAAGCAGTGGATGGCATTGACCTGTTTGATGGTGAAGAGTCTAATAGTGGGACTAATGGGACCCACAGACAGAAAGGAGACAACACTGACATCTCCTGTGGCCCAGGTAAGAGGACGTTGCATCTCTTTTAAGCACATCATTTACTTCTGTACTATTTCTCTATTATTGGTGCCACAATTTAACGATTACATTTCCTACTTAATTTCACTTGACATTTTATTGTACTGATTTTATTCTATTTTGGTTTTCAATTGTTTTTATTTTTTTTTTGCACATTGTTATGTAAATGTATCTATCTAGCTTTCTACCTACCTACCTACCTGTTAGCTGTCTGATGTACTTTGCACATTGCACAATATTATTAAGCTTGTGAAAGATGGTAAACTATTGCTTGCAATACAAATCGAGTGAATAAACAAGATGTTGTACAGACATATTAGTCCAAGTCTGCATACATGCCAAACCGCATGTATTATACAAGCATTGACAGGTAATGGTAAAAATGCCTTTAAAGAAATAATACTTCTGCACTGCATTAGGTGCAAAAAGCCTGCTCACGGAAGATTATCTAGCACAGCAGGACCTGGCTTTCCTTGCAGCCTTGGAGTTTCTTTGTGAGTGTGGCTCAACGCAGCCCATCCACGGCTTGCTTTTCAAGCCACAGGAGGTCCGTCGCAGGCTGCGGCAGCTGCTGGAGCAGGTTGATTTCAGCAAAGCCCTGCACCTTAATATGGTAGGTATAATGTTAAAATTGCAATAGGTGACAAGGTTTTAGCTGCTGTACATTTATAACTAGCTCTCTTGCAGTATCTTGTCTTATTGAAGAAGCTTCCTGCTGAGGATTCGCTTTCTCCTGAGGAGTTTGACTCACTGCTCCGTCCTCTGGCGTAAGGAAACGGTGCTGTTAGACGACTTTCACTCTGAAGGGTTTGTCTTATGAATAATTAGGTATATTTGTTGCTGTCTTGGCAGGGACCTGTGTTCTTTGTACCGTCAGGACCAGGAAGTCTGTGCTGCTGTGCTGCTCAGTTTGTTACCCTCTATAAGGAGCCTGGGGAGGACTCATCACATGCCTGAGGAGATGAAACATGCTCAGGGATCTCTGCTTAAAGTGGTGTCTGGCTTCTGGTTAGAAACACTGCAAATTCATGAGTCAGATCTTAAAGTTTTGTAAATATAATAAAAAAAATCTATTTTTTTTTTAAAATAGTATCCTGATCCAGAAAGGGAAATGTGTGGCAACTGTGAGAGTTGCTTTGGTGAAGTGTCTGGTTGCTCTGCTGGAGGTAAATGCTTCCCTGCTTCCTGCATTGAGACTTTCTTTAAACTTTGTTGGTAAAACAGATAATGCAGCAGGATTTTTTGGGTCATTTCACCTTTTCAGGCTGATCCACACTGTAACTGGGCAGTTCTTAGTCCCGGAGAGGCCGACACAGACGAGGACAGTCCAGTGTCCTCTGTCCTCCCATCTCACCTTGCAGATGCCCACCACCAGGTCCGCATGCTAGCAGCCGTCTCAGTGGAGAGGTGTGTATAAAACCTACACCACTTACAGTTGTATTTGTCACATTAAGCTTAGAAGACAGCTTGTCAAAACAGATCAGTTTTAAATGTGTTTATAAATCTCTTATTTAACTTGAATAAAGACCACGAGAAGTTAGTGACTCAGTTTACTATCTAATCATTAATATAAGTAGGTGCATTATAGACTGTTTCATAGGAACTTTAAATTAATGCTAGCTTGAAATTGAAGCACATGTTCTTTGTTTTTATACGATACAGCCACCCTTTCCAATACAATCAAAGATCATATAGGAAGTTTTTCTTTAATCGTGCAATTATTTTTCTCCTGTGTGTTTAGGCTGTTTCTAGATATGAGACCAGAGCATCCTGAGAGGAGGAAGATGCTGCCACTGAAACACCAGCAGGATGCTTTTGAGAACATTTACCTGAAGGCTCAGGAAGGCATGAGGCTTCTGGTAAGATCATTTAATGTTGCCATACACCCACAGCAGTGTGTGTGTGTGTGCGTGTTTTATTTAGCTCTTTAGCTCTTTTTTCGCTTTCTGTCTGTTTACAAGTTATTTGTGCTTAAACACAGAAAAGCAGCTCTTCAGAAGACCAACAGGATGAGACGTTCAACCGCAAAGCCACCCTGCTGAAGAGCTTGTCCGTTGTGCTGCGTTGCAGCCCGGTGTGTGAAAAGCAGTGTCTGTTTGCCCTCCTTCAGTCCTACAAAGAGAATAACATAGAGGAGCAGCTCCTTAAAAAGGTAACAGCTGTAGATGGGACACTTCTGTCTTCCTCTTTTTGTCCTTTTTTCTATAAAAAAAAAATAAATTAGCGAAACCCCAGATTAATAAATATACTTTGTCTTTCTGTTCATCACAGATGCTGTGCAGTGTGTCCAAGTTGCTGGGCTACAAGAGTGTAAAAACATTCGTCTGCTCGCACCTGAACTATTTGGTGGCTGAGTGGCTCGCACAGAGACAGTCTGATGACCGCTACACTCTTGGATCTTTTCCTTATGGTCTACTGGATCACGACACAGTCAAGGGTTTCTATAAGTAAGAGAATATGCCAATGTCTGATTTAAATAGGGTTAACAAACTCAAAGCAACAGGCAGTGTTGCCAATGTATGAGGCTAATGAATGAACATCCATTTCTTACATCCTCAAAGCTTCTCCTACCAAGTGCTGATCCCCCACCTGGTCTTCCTGGATGACTTTGAGCAGGTGAAATCCATCGGCAGGTATCTTGAGAAGGACTGGAGGCAATTGCTGGCCGATTGTTTCCCCAAGATCATGGTGAACATTCTGCCGTACTTTGCGCTGCCTGGGCAGGATTCCCAGGTTGCACAGCAGAGGGAGAAGGCACACCGAGTATACGACCTGCTCAAAGACACCAGCTGTTTGGGGAAGCAGGTAAAATCCTGATGTGCTCACAAGGGACAGAAAAGCTCTGCTGCCACATGAAATAGGGTGAAAAGCACATATGCTGTCTTGAGTTTTGATTGGTCTGTACATACAGTGCGATGTTGTTAGCATACAAATAGTTGCACAGTATTCTACTTTAATATTGTGACATTTACAGAGGGATGTACATGTCTAGGCTGTGTTTCTACAGTCAGATTATGGATGTGGATAAGGCTCATAAGCTGTTACATGTTCTTAATGTCTCCACAGCAAATTGACAGCCTGATCCACGGTAACCTGGCAGACATTGTAGTGGAGCTGCTGATGACTCTGTATGAAGGTGGTGGAACAGAAAGAGAGGGAGGAGACCTGATGCGCTTTATGGGGTAATGCTGATACACTTACTCATATTGGGTCTGTCCATTTGACTGTCATGTGAATGGAAAAACTGAGTTAAGTGGATTCATTGCGTCTTTCAGAGAGCTGGATCCTGTACCAAATCCACCATACTTCAGCTCAAAGGTCATCAAAGCTACACTGGAGTACATCAGCAAGTGCCACAGTGCCAACCACAAGTCCCTGGTTGCCATTTTGTCCAAAACCCCGGTATAATATCCCAGTCTCTGTGTTATGTTTCCTTTTGATGCACATTTTTCTTTATGTTTACTGTTACATTTGGATTTCTGCATTGTAGATTTCCATCCAGAAAATTCTGCTGGCTGTGTGCGAAAGAGCAGCAGAGACGACCAACAGCTACGAGCGTCACCGCATCCTCCTCATGTATCATTTGTTTGTCAGCCTGTTGCTCAGGGAGGTGAAGGACGGTCTGGGAGGAGCCTGGGCCTTCGTTCTCAGAGACATCATCTACACACTCATTCATCACCTCAACAGCAGGCTGGTGCCGACACTCCAGTGAGATTGATTTCCTGTAGTGTAAACGCAAAACTCCAACCGCTTTGTTTCTTCTGACTGCAGAGCTCTTCAGTGTGATGAGGTTTCTAAGCGAAGCCTCTCTCTCTGCTGCGACCTGCTCTACTCTGTGTGTCAGGCGGCTCTGCAGTTCTGTGACGATGCTTTGGACTGCCACCTTCAGGTCATTGTGGGGACTCTAACAGCTCAAGTGTCTAGTCGGCCCTTTATTTCACAGCAGGTAAGTGAAAGGTAGTTTATGCAATGTGTGTGGGTTTTTTATATGATAATAGCATGTCACTCATCATTTTTCAAGTGGTTTTCCAAAACTGTAGCTAAATTTTGACCGAGATGTGCATCTTTATGTCATTTAATTAAAAACATTAGCATATATTTAATCAGACTTTTTATATGGGAGTCAAAGTTGCCTTTTCAGCTTGTGTTGGCTACCTGCTCAGACTTTGAGCTCTCCTTGTCCCACCAGGTGCTCGCTCTGCTGCAGTTTCTCAGTGTGGAAAACCAGCAGAAGCTGAAAGGAGCCATCAGCAGGTTGGAGCCTTTTCCTGACATCCCAGAATTCAGAGAGCTGCGGTCAGTGCAGCAAAAGCTCAAATATAACGGCGGCAACTTCACACTAAGACAGGTAACGGCATCAGATGTACACTCGTATAAAAACTCCTCACTTCTTTTTTTTTATGACATTATAGCTCATGTTCCACAACAGTTCTAATAAAAAGGAGAACCTTCTCACCTGTCCTCTGTCCTTACCTCATACAGGAGATCGCTCACTTCCTCTCAGTGGCCTCCTGTGACTCGCTGCCTCTGACCAGACTGGAGGGACTAAAAGAACTGAGCAAACAGTTGCATCACAACAAGGGGCAGATCAGAGAGTTGCTTAAAGAGTGCCATGGTACAATGTCAGAAAATCATCTTAGTGTGAAAATATACAGTATATCATACTGATATTTGTCTTCTGTAGTTGACCCTACTGACAGCATGCTGGTGAAGCTTGTCCTCAGGCTGCTGCAGCTCTGCAAACTAGCTGTTAACCACCCAGGAGGAGCCGACATCCTTGGTATACAATCATCTACAGAAGCTTTAGTGTTACAGCGTATGCTCGATGTTGTTAAGCAAAACCTTTGACTGCAGAGGCAGCAGGCTGCAGTCTGGGAGAACTGGGTCCAGTTGACTTCTCCACCATCGCCCTCCTCCACGGCAGAGATCCGCTCTACGAAAAGGCTGCGTCTCTCTTCACCTCCACCGAGTTGCAGTGTCTTTACATCGTCCTGAACTGTGCGAATGACGCGCTCACACATCAGCGGTACGGTAAATCGTCCAACCCGAAAATAAAGTTTGAGTGAAATGTGTGTGTGATGTTTTCGTTATCGCCTGCCAGCATCGAGGTGAGGCGAGCAGCAGCTCAGTGTGCAAAGAACATCCTTGCCACGCAGTCTGGAGTGGAGTTCTGGGATCATCACAAAGATAACAGAGACCCCATGCTGGCTTACCTCAATCCCTTCAGAACAGTCAAGAATAAGGTGGGGTAGGGATGTGTTTACGTCAAGCACGTGTTTTACCTTAGGCTTGTATGTATCCTTACTGATGTCATTGATCAGGTGGCTGCTGTGAGCGCTGAGGAAAACTTGGAAGCTAAGACGAAGTTGCAGAGCCAGGAGTTTTGGATTCCCCAGGCAGGCAGCCACAAGAGCTGGTTGGAGGGTCTGTGTACAGCCTTGTTGGAGAGTGGGGGGGTCAGGAATGAGTCCCTGCTGTTGTCACAGCCACTGTGTCTGGTGAGCTTAAAGAATTTAAATAGACTTTGTCTTTATATCTGGACTGAATTACTATTTTACACCCACTGGAGCCCTTCAATCTAATTCCTGGTTAAGTGTCATATTCTCATTCATCTGAAGGTGAGTGTGGATTGCTGTCAGAGGTTGCTGCCCCTCATCATTCACTCCATCCTTCTGGATGACTCTAACGGATCATGGCGGGAGTTACTCTCCTCCCACATTCAGGACTTTTTCAGCTTCTGTTCCAGGAGCGCCCAGGCCACCAGTCGATCCGCCACACCTCTCAACTCTGACTCTGGTAGAAATGCTCACGTTGAATGATTGCTGACACTACATTGTTCTTGTGTTCTATTTATTGGTCTGTATTTATTATTTCCCACAGAGTCAGACACTGCCAGTCAGGGCTTGTACGATAAGACCTCCCTTCGTACCATGCTTGCTGTTATTGACTACCTGAGGCACCAACAGAGACCACTGGAAGCTGAAAGGTTTGTAATATTCATATCATCACATCTGTTTTAAGCATTCAGTCATTCTGCAAACCACAGTATGCTTTTGTAAGGTAGGAGCAGAGATGCCCGGGTTTTTAAGCAAAAAGTAATGTCAAGGACAATGGCGTCAACCTCATCGAAGTCTTCCCAAAGGAGTGTGGATGATGAGCAGGTCCAAGATTTCCAAACTTCTTTCTCTTTTTTTGGATAAACACAGATATACTGAGGAGAAATGCTAATCAGCCACATGTCTGTATACCGTCTCATGTCTCTGAAACGACATGTCGTGTCACTAGTTTGCTTTTGCATCAGCAATCTGTTTCCATTTTGCAGTAACTCCTGTGGTACAGTGTGTGACTCAAACTTCTGGCTGGAACTGAACTACCTGGAGGTGGCCAAAGCTGCTCAGTCCTGCTCGGCTCACTTCACCGCTCTGCTGTACACGGAAATCTATGTCGACAAGATCAAAGCAAACCTAGAGGAAGGTCGCAGGTCTGCAGCATTTCCCCCACTTTTATTTCAGATTTGTGCATCACGATGACGTTTCAGTTGTGTTTTTTTTTTCTCCATTTGTTTTCCGACCAAATGTGCAGAACAAAAGCCAGAGCAACACGAAAGCTCACTTTTGAAGAGAACAGTCAGAACCTCACCATCTCCAGTCTGACTGAGAAGAGTATGGAAGACACTGGTATCAGCCTGCAGGTCTGCTGTTCCTGCCACATCACCCACAATCAAAATGTCCCTTTCTGTCATGTTTTCAGCTACTAATACTCATGTATTCCCATTTGATTGTCCTGACACGTTTGTAGGAGCTGCTAATCGAGGTGTATCGCAGCATCGGAGAGCCCGACAGTCTGTATGGTTGTGGAGGAGAGACGATGACCAGTTCACTGACGAGGTTGAATGAATAAAAATGAAATTTATTGGTTTAATTAACTTATTTAATAATATTATCAGAACTGTAAATCATTCTTTGTTTAGGATTCGGACATATGAACATGAGGCCATGTGGGGAAAGGTGCTGACAACATACGATCTTCACTCAACTCTGCCTGAAGTCACGCGGCACGTAGGGATCGTGGAGGCAAGTTGTTTTTAAAGCTTCGTTATTCATCACACGACACGAACTCTGTCTTTATTAATCTGGATATTACTGGGCATAAATGTGCCATCAGGGCCTGCAGAACTTTGGTCTCAGCAACATCCTCGCCACATACATGAGAGGTCTGGAGAGCGAAGGGGTGGAGTGGGGAGCGGAGCTACGAGAGCTCCGCTTCCAAGCAGCCTGGAGGAACACCCAGTGGGACTGTGAGCTGTCAGAGAGGTGAGAGGAATATAAGCACACCACAAAAGTTTCATTTCCTTGGTTTAAATGTCCCATTGTTTAACAATATGTCTTGTTTTCTCTCCAAATACATCTTGCCACATAAGGAATGAGAAATCTGATCCTGGCTTCCATGAATCTGTGTTTTGTGCCCTACAAGCACTCAGAGACAAAGAGTTTTCTATATTTGATGAAACTCTAAAACAGGCCAGGTGAGCATATAAAATGGGGAGTGTCACCTCAAGTTTGATGGGATTCACATATCTATGCCTGCGTGGGTTTGTGCAGGCGTGCGGAAGTGGAGGAGCTCTGCAGAGGCAGTCTAGAGGCTGTTTCTTCTCTGTACCCAGCTCTTAGGAACCTGCAGAGCATCAGGGAGCTGGAGCATGTTAAACAGCTCTTTTCCAGGTGAGTTTATTCATCCTACTGCAGCAAAAACCCACACGTTAAACAAGATTGGATTTAATTATTATAAATGATTTGTGTTTTTTTTATAGGCCCTTTTCAGATGATGCTGTAAGTGAGGTTTGCAGCCAGTGGCGGGAGCACTCCAAGCTGCTCCTGGACAGTGACTTTGCAGTGGTGGAGCCTATTTTAGCTTTGCGCTCTGTGGCCCAACACACCCTGTTTTCCAGACTGGAAAACACTGAAAGCGCAGATTACATGCGCTCTGTTCTCACAGACCACCTCATGGAGCTCTGCCATTCAGCTCGCAAGGCTGGTAATACACAGGTAGCATCTACATGCTTGTCTTTTCAATTTCATGTTCTCGAGGACCATATCCGGCAGTTTCTCAAAGAGCCGTAACTCTCCTCCAGCTTGCAGAGCGAGCAGTCTACCAGATGAAGCAGCACAGTGGTGGTGGGACATGGATGGCACTCCCTGTGTCATCATGGCAGCTGGAAGAGGCCCAGGTGTTCTGGGCAAAGGGAGAACAGGGTCTGGCTCTGGGCCTGCTGAGACAGATGACACATAGTCTAGAGGAAAAGGTAAACACAACCACAGGTCATACAGCCCAGGAAA